>JASCZI010241696.1:172061-185383 GCA_036250425.1 Stylosanthes scabra
TTATTGAATTGAAAGAGATTCAGAGTTGAAACCTGAGTGAGTAGTAGTAGCAGGGAGATAAGGTAGTACCTCTGTTTCAATGGAAAATAAAATTAAATAAATAACTAGTTGCTAGTAAATAAATAATATGTTTATATTATATATTATAGCTGTATTTAGAAGTGGAAATTGAAATAGAAAATAGGGAGCCATGGGTGCAAGGATAGAGAATGGCGTATGTGGACAAGAGAGTGGGGCCCACAATGGTCATCGTCATCTTCTCAAATGAATGGCTCACTTTGCTGCCAACACTCTCTCCTCCATTTTCTTCCAGCGAAGCACAACCTCCTCTTTTCATAAAAACTTCAAAACAATTTACTAATTTACATTTGCGTGTAACAAATATAATTGTCATATACTTATAATTAATTATGATTTTCTTTTTAACTTTCCACACGTCAAATAAAAAATAAATATTGTAGATGATAGACACTATACTCTAAACTCTAAAGTAGCTAAACCTTGTCACCATCTACTCTATGGACCTTTCCAACCTTCAAGTGTTTGATTACACGATCCAACCATTGAAAATCGATAAAAACGAAAATATATAATAGAAGAGTGAATGAAGTTTTTTAGAGCCCGTTTGATTATTATTATTATATCATCGAAAGAAGATAATCCAAACTTGGATGCTCATTTTCACTTTCACATAAACAACTTTATTTTACATGTAGTAGGAGTAATGCATTCCTCAACTTTTACATAACATATATTCTCATCTTCAAATTAAGAATATGCATACTAAAAATTCAACACTCTATCTAATTCAGATAATAAAATTTTCAAAACCTCCTTAATTTTTATGACATAAATACTAAAAATCCATATATATATATTAATGAATTGATGATTTAATAATTAGATGGCAATGAAAATTGTGGAGGGTAAAGTGATGTCAATACTTCTCTATGATAATGCTAACCTAATGAAAAATCTAATTAACGTTATTAATTTTTGCTGGGATGGAGACCGTAAAAAGACCACCTTTTAAAACTATATTACATAATTAACACACATGCAATGCAGAGGCGCCTACACGTCCTACGTCTGTCACGTTGGAGGCGCTTTTGCGCCTTGCGCCTCCACCTCAAAGACACCAACCAGTTTCACGTAAGCATGGGAGAGGCCGTTCCCGCCTCCACGTGGATGATGCCCTCTCCAATAGCCCTCAGTACCTAAAAAAAATAAGAAGCTGCCACCGTGTTGTCACGACAAGGGCATCTTCATCAATAGTTTCAAAACAATGAGATTCTCGTAATAAATTTTGAAAATAAGAGTATTTTGATTTTTTAGAATGTTTGTTAGCTAACGTTATCCAAAATATTATTGACTATTTAGTACAATTATTAAAGGTACATAAATAATTAATAAAATATACAAATTGTTATGTCTAATAAAATAAAAAAATTAAAATTTTAAAAAAATAAATTTTAATTCGACTAATATGTTTATAATAAATAATGCAAAACCAATTTAATTATATTTAAAATATTAAATAAGGGCTAATTTATTCTATTAAAGATTTATTAGTTTTTTGAAAAGGAAACTCTAAATTTTATATTTGTTTTTATTAACTTAAAATTTTTTAAAATACAATTAAATAAAAAAAAGAAAAAAAAAACACTAATTGTTTGCCATGTATTTGCAGAAAAGAGAAACCACATTCAAATGCTTACTATCTCTAAGCTCCTTTCACATTAATTATTTCGCTATCATGGGTTATTTTAGTCTTTTTGTGCTAATAAAGTGATTACTTTAGTAATTTTGCCCCTCATTAAATAAAAAAACATCATTGACAACTTATTTATATAAGAGAATACCATATTTGGTTAAAGTGGATGGAATATGTGATAATTTTCCATTACTCTATTGTATACATTAAGAAGGTAATATTGACAATCTGACATCCTTTGATTTTGTGAGTCCGAATTAACTTTTCTAAGGTTTGAAAGGCTTAATTAATGTGTTTTGGTAAGTTCGGTAAAAATTGGTACGTAGGAGTGAGTAACTAGGCAGTGTTTTGCTTTGTTTAGTTTGTACTTTGTATACGGCACACACTCCTATGCATTATGCAACGTATTTTTGTTTTTGCTACTATTATTTTTTGAAAAAAAATTAAACCAATATCCAATAACTTGGTGGAATAATAACTTCTTTTTATTCTACAAAATGATCTCAATTATTAAATCGGAAAAAGATTAGAGAGAAAAAATGGAAAATAAGAATTAAAATTAAATAAATAAATAATACAAAAAAGAAGACTATGAAAAAAAATAAGATGTGTTGGATTTACATTTTTATGTATATCTTTTGCTTTTTTTCTTTTAGTATTTTTCATAGTTTTATGAAAAAATAATTATTTTAACAATTTTTATTTTTCATTGATAAAAATAAAAAAGAGAAACCTAAAAAAAAAGGTGTGAATTTGTATTGGTAGAGATAACACCTAACAGAAATAGCGCAGGAGAAGAAGAGAGGAGAGGTGGTGGACTCCGTGGAAAGTGAACAGCACAATACACGATTACGATTACGATTACGAAGCAGAGAAGCAACTAATTCAGATTTCAGAGACACTCAGCTCACATGGCGATGCGCGACCTTATCACCGGCGCCACCTCCTGTCCCGACCCCGCAGCCTCCTCCTCCTCCTCCGCCAACCCTCTCGGCGCTCTCGCCAACGCCCTCATCGGCTCATCCTCCAAGACCAATGAGAGGCTTAAGGAGATTCCAACATCCACTCCTACTGACCCTTCCTCTCACCTCTACTCCCACCCTCCTCCTCCTTCCCACTTTCTTCCCGGCTCCGAATTCGACAAGCCTTTTTTGGATCCAAGCTCTCACGGCTCTCAGTTCCTCAACGGCTTCCGCTCCGCAGCGGCTCCCGGCGGCGGGGCCCTGGAGGATACTTGGGATGAGATACAGCGTGATGCTCGAATTCCTCCTCAATTGGACGGTGGACTTTATGATAGGGCTGGTCCTCCTCCTCACCTTCAACAACCCACCTTGGATGGTATTCTTTCTTTTCATCTAAGTACATCTCAGTTTTATCATTTATTCTCTGCTGTTTCTAACTGAATTTGGTTTAAGCTTTCTATTTTGTGGTATTAGAATGTTTTAGGCTTAGAGACAGAGGAAGACAGGAGAATTTTTATCTGAAAAGTGAAAAGAAAAACTATGCTTAACTGAACATACACTTATTATTCTTCATTGCTTTGGTAGTTAGAGAATTCTTTGGACTCCATGATAGAATTGGATTCTAGCTAGATTCTCTAAAGGCTCCTATGCTGTAACAGGGCTTCCTTTATGTTCATTAGGAGCGGTTTTCCAAATCCAACGTATATTTATTTTTGAGGACTTAACTTGCTCGTTGTCATTTAATAGTGTATTGTCTCTTTCTTGGGCTTTACTCGAAGGGATATGATTCTAGGAATTTGTCTACTGGACATACATGTGTATTTTGGTGCTTAAACATTCCATGAAGGAAGATATAGAAAATTGATGATATTATCTTGATTTTCTTTGCCATATTTAAGGGCCGCCTCAAAGAGTTCTCTCCAACTTTTTGCACTCATTTCTCGACAGCAGCCGTGGTGGAGTCCCTTTCCATCCTGCTCCTCTACCAATGTTGGGTTTATCTGAAGGTGATAAACAATGCATACGAGACCGGTCCAGTATAATGGCCAGACATCTTTTTGCAGACAAAAGTGAAGAGTTTATTGATGCCCAAGTAAGCGGATTCTTGGATTCCTCCATCTGCTTCACTTTGAATTACTTTTCAGTTATAACTAGATTCATGTGAACATATTGCCCTAGCTCCTTGCCGAGGGGAAAAAGATAACGGGATAAACATTTTTAAGGGTTATAGTCTTTATAGAATAATGTTGGCAATATATTATTGCTAGGTTCCGATGGCTGTGCCTTTTTTTTGGGGTGAAAATTAATGCTACACTATGGACTCATCACATTAATTACTTTCCAGGTAAATGCCCTTCTAAGCTCTCTAGATATTGACAGTAGTGTCCATGGTAAAGGACATATGCCTGAGAGATTTCGGGAGCTTGAGGATTACTGGAATGAGTCTCAAGGCAACCTGAGACCTGGTCCTCACCCTGCAGATGGATGGATTACTGAATTTAGTCAAAATAGGGCAAATCTGGATAATCCTGATTCTTGGGCTAATTCATTTGAGCAACAGCATGGTGCAAACGGTTGGGTCTCTGAGTTTGAGAATGTAAGAAATTTTCACTTATACTATTCTATTTCTAGTTATCATTTGAAGTTTCTAGTTCTTATTAATTAGTAACTTAGAAGTGCATAGTTTTGATTCTATTGACATGCAAATCATATCCTTGAGATTTATTGGAAACTTGTTATGCTTAATTTATTGCTGGTGAGAACATTTTTGTTTCCCTTTATGCTTTTAATTTTTTCTTTGTATGCTGTTCATTTGCAGTCTCAGTTGTCATCTATGGACCAAATGCGAGCTATGAACATGCCAAACTTAGCTGCAATGGAGCAGACTCGTATGCTTGCAAATACATTGGCCCAAAATAATGACCCTAAATTTCAGGTTTATTTTCTGTTCATGACTTTGATATTTCTACTTGGAGAATTCTTTCTTGTTTCTCAAGTGGAAAACTGTTCATAACATATTTATTTGGTATACAGAACTCAAAGTTTCTTCAGTTTGTATCAAAGATGAGCCGTGGTGAGTTGATTATTGATGACAATCAGGTTAAAGAGTCTGCTCCTGGAGATTGGGCCACAGAATACCAGCAGCAATATAATCCTGGTCAGTCATGGGCGGGTGAATTTTTAAATGATAAGGTATGTATAATTCCAATGAGCTTGAAACCATAATCCTTTGCAAGTGTTTTATATTATTGATTAGCATAAATTCAGGTAAAGAGACCATGATTTATAGTTTGGCTGCCATAAATTCAGATAAAAGAAAGAAGGTTTTAGACAGTATTGTAAGATATAAAGATTAGACAGGAAATGATGAAAAGTGAATCCGGAGATATTTTGGGTTAAATTATAATTGGAGAGTTCTTACTTAATGAGCCTTTTACTCAAAGTTGTTAATTCTAAATTTGTGGATTTCAGGTTTCTCATGGACCTGATCAGTGGGTGAGTGAGTTTAATGATCAGCAGCATGGGCCAATTGATGATCAGTGGGTCAATGAATTTTCAAAGTTGCATGTTGGTGACTGGGCAGATGAATTTGGTCAGCAGGTTGCTGAAGGAGCTTTTGGGGAGAGTTCTTCTGATAATTGGGCACAAGCATATGATGAGTATGTCCAACTTCCTTCAAATAGCAGTGTTTTTTAATCACATATTAAAGAACTATCCAATGGGTAGTTTGGCAAAATTAGCTTCTGTGGACTATGTCTTAATGTGTACTCATGCTTTCTTTGGGAAGAAAGAAAGAAAAAGAGAGAAGTGAGGAGAGGAATGCTGTTTTGATATCTATATGGGATTTCAGATTAGTGTTTAGTCTTATTTAATTTTTCTTCTTCTGAGTGTATGCCTTATGCTTTCTTCATTTCTTTTGTCCTAGTGATTACTTTCTTCGTCACTTGAATATTCTTTCCCATATTATAGCATGATTAGGACTACTGGGTTAGTACTTGGTATCTTTTATAAAATTACATTATTATGCACAAAGGACTACTATTTGCTGTCTTTGTGCTTCCTTTTATTATTACATTGAAGCATTGAAGTTATTCTCTGAATTAATCTGAATATATTTGGGATTATTTGAAGGTACCTAAACGAACAAGTTGCTGCCAAGCAGCAATCAGATTCTTCTAGGGGGGTGTATGTATTTTCTGATTTAAATCCATATGTTGGCCATCCAAATCCTTTAAAAGAAGGCCAAGATCTATTCAGGAAAGGACTTCTAAGTGAAGCAGTTCTTGCGTTGGAAGCCGAAGTCTTGAAAAATCCTGAAAATGCCGAAGGTTGGAGATTACTTGGAATAGCACATGCAGAAAATGATGATGATCAACAGGTTAGATTACGTCTTCCTTGTCCTTGAACGTTACTTATACCTCAATTTTATTGTGTTTTTTTAATATTGATCCATCTAGTATTACTTCTGATATTGGGGAGTTTTACTTGAAATGGTAACTTAATAATTTTATTTTCTCTTTTAACTTATCAGGCCATTGCAGCTATGATGCGAGCGCAGGAGGCTGATCCAACAAACCTTGAAGTGCTTCTTGCTCTTGGTGTCAGTCATACAAATGGTTAGTGACTGCCTCAGATTCATTGGTTTGGATGGATGATAGTATGATACAAAGCATAATAGCACATTCAAATTCATTGGTTTTGTGTGTATTTTTATGTCATATTTCTGGAGTTAGCTTTTTTCTGGAACTGTGTCTAGGTTGGAGAGTACTTCTGGGTAGCTGAAGTGGTTTTGAATTTGTTTTATATTTTTATTTTCACTAGTGTGTTTTCATTGGAAATTACAAAAGCATCCTTTTTTCATTGTCTTTCTTGATTTGCAGATTTGTAAAGGACATTGTAGAAACAACAATTTCATGTTTTCTCTATTTCTTTCATCGAACTTTGAAAAGAAACAAAATGAAAATGAAATAATAGCACTATTGTAATTATTAATGAAAACTTACCACCTGAAAATGTAAACCAAAAAACCAACCAACCACTTTGTAATGCTTTTTTATTTGCTTGACTTTGTATTGTGCCTTCTTAATTAGGACAGTCTGGTGTATGCAATGAAGTCTATTTTATTGAAATCCTAAATCCTAACTGAAAGCATCAATGAGAATAACTTCTAGTGTATGGTTTGCATTATTTTCCCAGTAAATGAGGGGGAAAAAAAAGAAATTCATCTTCTCATGTTTGCAGAGCTGGAGCAAACGGCTGCCCTGAAGTATCTATATGGATGGCTACGCCATCACCCGAAGTATGGATCACTTGCCCCACCTGAGCTAGCTGACTCTTTGTACTATGCTGATGTAAGTGGAGTTGATTGCTTTTATTAGCTATTGTTTTTGCTAAAGAAGTATATATTTGTTATGTGAACTTGGAAATCCTTACGCATTACTCACATTCTTTAGATATAGTCCATTTCAAAAAACCTTGTGGAACTTACCAATTTTGCATTGATCTTAGCCTTGCTAAATATATTTCTGAAGCCTTTTTTTTTTTTAAAATTGGGGGGGTGGGGTTCTAAAAGATTTTATAATTTTCTACCAACATTATAAGCTGAGTTAATTTTCTTCCATAAGTGTCTTTCCATGGTCTGTTGCTTTAGTTGTCAGATTACCTGATTTTGGAAAAAGTGGCTAGGAAAAAAATTTGTCCTGAGTCCCTTACCTAGCAATATGTTTCCCTACGTATCTTGTGCTTAGATTGGAAAGATTTATTTTCCTTCCTGCAGGTTGCTAGATTATTCAATGAAGCTGCAGAAATGTCACCCGATGACGCAGATGTTCACATAGTTCTCGGGGTCATGTACAACTTATCCAGAGAATATGATAAAGCCATTGCATCTTTTCAAAGAGCACTGAAACTTAAGCCACAGGATTACTCTCTTTGGAACAAACTTGGTGCGACACAAGCAAACAGTGTGCAAAGTGCAGATGCAATAATGGCTTATCAGCAGGTATGGTGTTTCAATCTCAATCCTGACATGGCTGTAGCTTTAATGTAATTATCATTTTAAGTGGGAAGTTTGTTCATTTTGTAATTTTATGACATCTAAATGTAACTTAGTTTATCAAATCTTTTAGAAAATCAAATTTGTGACCATTTGATGGTCATTTATCCACCAATATTTTATCTGTAAGCATTTGCAGTAATTAACATGTACCTATATTCCATCTATTTTCTCTCTAATGGAATTTTCGTTTTTCTATTGGCACAAATAGGCACTTGATTTGAAGCCTAATTACGTTCGTGCTTGGGCAAATATGGGCATCAGCTATGCAAACCAGGTCAATTAAGTGATTTGCTTTTAAGCCTTCTATCATAAATGGTTTAAAGTAGGAACTAGCGCATTGGGCCGTTGGCAAGTTTTAAGCCGTATTTTTCACTAACTATAACCATGCCTTTCCGGTTTCCTACAGGGAATGTATGATGAGTCCATTCGATATTATGTTCGAGCACTAGCCATGAATCCAAAAGCAGATAATGCATGGCAATATTTGAGAATCTCATTAAGGTATGATTTTGTAGTGTGTGGAATAGGAGAATGACAATTCAAATTAATTTCTAGTTTAATATGCTTCTGGTGAATTGACTTGTATATCCTATATTGCAGTTGCGCTTCGAGGAATGACATGTTGGAGGCTTGTGATAGTCGTAATCTGGACCTTCTTCAGAAGGAGTTTCCATTACAATAAGTTTTGCATTCAATAATTGGCTCAAGTTCAATAGGAATCTTATTTTGGCTCAAGTAATGGATAAATGTGATATCTCTTGTCTAGATCTCTGCTTTCTTAGAAATTAAAGGAGAGCTAAGAAATTGGTCCAGTGATTAGGCCTGCATGTGCATAAAAAGTATACATTGTATAACATTGTGTTGGGGAAATAATCAAAATATATCAGCTTACACTTCATTTGGGCGGCAAGTCATAAACCCGTTTCCGAAGGTGAGGATAACTGTATATCATATCATAGAAGATAGAAACCCTTTGTAATTTGTATACTCAAGTTTCCACAACAGCATGGAGGTATATATATTATATAGTCAAGCACGATTTGTGGCGCATCATGTTTCTTATTTCTTTCATTATTTCCGAATACATGTAAGGATTATTTCCGAATGCTTGTGTCTTTGATTATTTAGTATTTAGCATACAATGAGAAAAATTGAGGTATTATGAGCTTTAAGTTACGTACTTTATTTGATAATTAAAGAAATATTCATGAATTGCAAGCATCTTACGTTCTTGAAGTAGTATATGATGATGCATTTATCCCCAAAAAGAATGCAATAGAATATGTTTTGATTGTACTCTGAAAAAGAATAAAACTTTTCCCCTCTCTCAAGGACAATATACTTGTTCCTTCTTTATGCTTGATCAAATGAATGAATGAAACTTCGTATATAAAGACCATATAGTTTGAGGCCCTAAACCCTAACGAAAAACCTCTGCAGGTTTATCTAAAAACGTAGAACTGCAGAACCGAGTCAAGTGATAGTGCTGCCTCATTTGTCTTGATAAGAAAGCCTCATAACAAATGAACGCGCTGCTGATATTCTTCAACCAGTTTCATTTCATCACAAAGACTTGAAATATCAGGGATTATCCCTCCATTACCATGCCTATAGATCCCATCACCTACGAGATCATTTAACAAAGAAGCTGGATCTCTGGCTCCACCATGCTGTAGGAATTTCGTTCTTAAAGCAAATCCGGTAGTTAGTGATAGTGGATCTTCCTGGCACAACTTCTTCCATATGGTAGCAGCAAAACATTTGGCATACAAATAGCTATAATACCCTGCTCCAAACAAGAAAATTAGTATAACAGAACCTTCAACTAAAATGGAAAAATAATTTAAAGTGGCAGGTGAACACCTGCACCATAGTTAAGGAGATGATTAAATCGGGCCTCCCAATGTGTTCCTTCCACATGTTCCCAACAAGTATGCTCTCTTTTCAGTTCAGCAACAACGGAACTAGTGTCTCCGTAAGGGAGTGGCTGCTCTCCATAAAGTGTCTGATCAACCAAGGCATAGAATATCTGACAGAAAACACAAACTATGTGGTTTATGGCATGCTTTACTGACATAAGACACCGGCCAGTGCCCAATACAGGCATTTAAAAATAAGAGGGAAAAACACACACACACACACACACCTGACGCTGCAGATCAGTGGTGGCAAACATATCTCTGGCACCCTTCATTGACTCCACTAGCTTACGAGGGATTACTTCACCTGTTGAATGGTGTCTTGCAAATCTTTTCAACACTCGATAGTCCCATGCATAGTACCTATCCACCAAAAATACAATGAAGTCAATCCAACGCCTGGCGTGAGCAGGTAACTGGTTACCTAATTTATTTAGCAACGGGCAACAATTTTTCCTCTTATTTTAAATCATTAAACAATGTAAATAGACGCTTATCTATTAAACCAGTAATCCATAATTTCCTTTAATTGTTATATCTTGATTCCCACCAAACAGTTTGTCTAAATCACTCTTCTTCTTCTAAGAATTACAACTTCAAAAGAAAACAAAGGCTCTTGCAGCCATTCTACTCACTCAAAGAGGTTGGATGGTATTTCTGCAAAATCAAGAACCACTCTGGTGCCAGAAAAATGTTGGTAATCCTGCAAAAGAAAAACATGAAAGCATCAGATTACTGCAATGAGGGCAATCTTAGATGCAGACCTTTCCATTATCAAGTAACCATGGTCTTGTTAGTTCATTGTACAACACATCAAGACAGTTCAAATTTGAAATTTCCGAAGATAATTTAAACAATATCATTATAGATTATGTCAATTTGCTCAAGCCATGTTTGTATTAATGCCTTCAGAATATCTATTGAGAAAGATATCTAACTGTGCTATAAATTAAACATTTTAGATAGTTGAAAATGGTTGGGCATCAGAAATCCACAGCAAAAACAAAACAAGAGGAAAAACTCTGGAGTGCAAGCAAAGGCTGTATATCCAAACTTACGAGAAATTCAAGAAAAATACCGTTCTTGAAAGCAACGAATGAAGAGCATGACCAAACTCATGAAATAGAGTTTCCACTTCCCAATGATTAAGCCTCACATTTGATGGGTTTCGTGAACCTGAAAAATTGCAAACAAGAGCTACAACCTGCAATTTTTTCATAATCAGACACCAACCAGAATAATAAGCAGTTTGTATGTAAAAATATAACAAGCTTTCAACTTGACAGGGAACACCAGGAATATTAAGTCAACTCTTATGGGTTATTAATTAGTTACTTGTAGTATCCCCTTGTGTAGTTAGTGTATTAGTCTAAATACAGGGCAATGGAAGTGTTAAGTGCTGAACTATTCCGATCAATTGGTGAAATACTGTTCTCATAGTCTCTTGTTTATTTTACTTTCTTTTTCTTTTTGTAAAAGCCTCCTGCTCTTTCCAAAGTAAGATGTATATCTTCTCTCTATTCTCTGCGGTAAATGCTTCATATGAAAAGAGTTATACATAAAAAATTACCACACAACTGAGTGACATGAAGAGAAAACAATAATTGCTAGCTCAATGTTCAAATCTGATTAAGAGAATAAATAACTTTTCACATACTGGAAGTTGGTATTCTGTTTGAGAAATCTTGCGACCCCCTTTAATTGCAAAATGAGCACAACCAGGATACTTTCCCTTTCTCGAGTACAAATCAAGGTACAGATACCCTAAATCACCCTGAAATGAGGTTGAGCTTCAGTGGATTTCAAACTGATTGAATGAAAAGTTACACATAAGTAGGTAGATTTGATATTCATCATCATTTTGACAATATAGGTTATTTAGAGGAATCAGACATTTGGCAGTCAGTAGAACAAATGAAATTTCATTTTATTATATTTTATTTTATTTTGCACTCTCCAATGGAGGCAGAGTAACATATATGATAAGCCCAGATAACATAAAATGGAGACATTGTTATATTTACTTAAGTCTTAACCAAGAATCATTCAAGGTGATAGATAGGAGCATTGACCAAAAAGTTAAAACCATGGAAACATTAGTGTTTGATCTATGTTACTACATCGTGTACCTCTTCGGGATGATGAAGAGACAGTTTAAGCACTTGGGGATCCCATGATTCACCAGGTGCTAGAGGGATGCTATGAAAGGTTGCACCAAACAATGACTGCACCAGTACCTTCAAACCCTCAATGCAGTTTGATAGAGAAAAATATGATGCTACAACCTGTACACATGATGTTTCCATTAATGCGAATAACACAAAATTCTAGGTATGTGTAAATGACAAACATATCATGCAGGTGTATCGCATATACCGAATTCTCCAACTTATAAGTAGAGGACTTCATCATAGTCATGTAGTATGCCTCATCCCATGCCCTCAAATTTCCATCATTTCGACCCAACATTTCTCTCTTGTATTTTGTAAGTAACTCAAGCTCCTAAGATTATAAGGAAAAGAGAAAATCCTCATTTCAGGTAGAAGCACAAACCATTATGGATAAAACGCCTTTCAGATCAAGAAAGTATGCCAAAAAGAAAAAGGAAGCCGTACCTCTTTAGACTTAGCCTGGACCATCTTGCTCATCTCAAGTAAAAATGACCTAACAACATCTGGTGTCGCAGCCATGTTAGGCTTAACAGCAAATTCAGCATAAGATTTACACCCCATCATCTGGATCAAATAACTTGATGGTCAAGCCAGTGAGTATAAAGTCAAAACAGAATAAACATAAAGCTTTGTCGGAAATACTTGTGTAAACTATCAAGCTAAGTTAACATGGATGAAATTCTATCCACTTCTTCAATGATTATAAACCTTCATTCTGCAAGAAGTCAAACTACCTTATTTATAATTCAAAAAATGGAAATAGTAAATGCATATCCATAGCTATAACAGCATAGATATGCACGACCATGCTATTCACATGCATATGAATCATGCGCTCCAAATATTTACATGCAATGAATAAAATAGACAACATAGAAACTTATGCTGTGGTGCCAAAGAAAGGGCTTAAAGGGAGTGAGCATGCCAGACAAAGATACAAACCTGAGCTAGCTCATGTCGAGCTGATATAAGCCTTCTGAGAACTTCAACATTTGCATGTGGAGAAGAATTTCCTTGAATATATACCATTTTCCTAACCTTAAAATACAGCGAGGGATTTTATATTTAAGTTAAAAACGAACACAAAATCAGAAAACAAATGATGAAGCCTTAGTTCTTTATTTAGGCTAATTAGGAACACCAACAGAATTCAAGAGTGCTTTAGTTTTATGGGTAGTAAGTTTAAGTTTCTCATAAGATTTAATGAGGTTCTAAATGCTTTTTCTACATTAGCTAAACTTACTGGATACTTGATAACATACCAAGGTTAACTTTGAGATCATCAGATAGAAAATTACCTCATCATCTGATGACTGTTGTAGGATAGAAGAAAAAGTTAGTGGGTCTGTTGTAATTCGATATCCTTTCTCTTTAAGGGCAGTGCTGGACCCTGATAAATCCTTAGCTATTGAAGAAGCTGACCGATGGATAGGCTTAACAAGATACTGCAAATTTTTGGGTATGCGTGATGAAGGATATATATCCACATTTCCTGGA
>JASCZI010241697.1:0-23881 GCA_036250425.1 Stylosanthes scabra
TATATATATATATATATATATATATATATATATATATATATATATATATATATATATATATATATATGAATGAACTTTGGATATGTTGAAATAATAGTAGTCCTCCAATTCTCATAATTATATATCTCTTGTCAGCAGAGAATTGCAATACCATGGAAGTGACCACAGATGCAGAGAGTGAAATTCTCCAAGACCCTAATCCCGATTCAGCAGCTAGCTAGATGGTAAAATATTTATATAATTTTGACCGCTATAGTAAATTTAATTTGCATCCACGACCACCACACATAGAGAATGGTGGTGGTGGTTAGGGACAAAAGACATAGACCTATGCATATTAATTTAGATTTGTCGTCAGCGGTGTCTCCAAATTAAACAGTATATAGTTTTAATTACATTGAAATGCATGCATGGGTTTCCAGTAAGAAGTAATGGCTGAGGTTTTTCTTTCTTAAAGTGACCGTACGGACTATGAATGAAATCGATGCAGTGGCTCTGATTCATCAACCTCCATTATCTGCTCCCTCGATAAAATTACACCTTCAATTAGATCTTCTTTGTTTTTCTCCATTTATTCCATTTATATATATTTTCTTCTAACAAGATATAATCACACATGCCATGCATGCATGTGCCAACTGTATTTGCCAAACTGTTTTTTTTCTTAAATAATTAAATATTGAAATAAAATATATATATTTATACATACTAGCTAATTTTTTATTAATTATTTTTTATGAATACATATATGTATATAAAAATGCTCTATGTACACTTTAAAAATTAGATTTATACACAATGTATAGTTAATTAGTGATACATATGACTTAAATTCTGATTTATATATATTATTTTTATTTTGAGTTTATCTAACATGTACAAACATTAACGACTTAAATTTTATTATTTGTTATAATTTTTAAACATCTGAAGTGAGACATGGATGTATTTGGCATATATGTACGGCTAGGATGCTGTGTGGTTGAATAATTCACATGAATTATATCTAAGTCTTCATTGCTTTCAAAAAAAATATATATATATCTAAGTCCTAGTTTATATGGTTATTAATTAGTTAAGCCTCTATATATAGAGAAATTAATGGGTTTTATATGGTTATAAGACACATATATATCATAGCATACATGATGATTGATCATCTCTAGGTATGGGCAGACAAGATTAGATGGAATCTTGTGATTGTCGCGTCTGAAATAAATAAATAAAAGAGGGGTTAATTATGACGTTTCCTTTATGATTGATGCTAATCTTTCTCTTTATAGATACTCTAGATTTGTACTAGATATTTTTTATTTCTTAGCTTGTTCATCACATTGGTGGTAGCTTAGTGTACATGTAGTACCACATTGCTCCTCTCATCCCATCTCATTTTTTCTCTTTCTTTAATCTTAAAGCCAACGGACCACTTTTTTTTTTTTTTCAATAAGGATATTTGGTAGTTAATTGACTTTTATCTGAATAATTTAATAAAAATTAACTACCTTAATTATGGACACAGCCATATATGTAGCGGGCGACATTTGAGATTTGACTATGTGTGCCTATCTACTTTGTGCACATAAAATTTATAGCATTAAGTATTCTATGGAATCTATTTTCTAATTTGATTTCTTCTGGTACAATTATAATATATCAATATTTAATAGAGAAAATACAAGAGAGTGCGTTATTTTGTATGAATGTAGCATTATTATATTACACTGGATTATTTATGGGGTATGAGTATGATCTGGTGTGATATGTATAGTTTTGTATTTTTCCTTCTCAATATTACTATTACTAATAATATAAATTATGGGCAATTGTAAGTTTGAGCAACATATAATAATGCAAGCAATGCAACTTTCTTCTCTTAGGCTGGAAAATAATCAAAATAAAGGTAGAACAGCTAAGAGCACATCGTTTTCTAATATAGTAGGAAACAAAACGGGTTCAATTATATGATAATTGACACCTGCAGGTCCATTTTTAGTTTATTGGTCATTATTAATCAAAATGTCCAAATCAGTAGAAGTCTCCATCGTTGGGGAACACATGGGTAATACAATACCACCACTGAACCCCTAATTCAGTATAAGTTTCAACACTCAGTCCTATTCAATATATTAATTAAGACCTCATTATTATTTTTAGCTGAATGCAAATTTGAATTGGAGTTTGGGGTGGGGCTATTTAGGAGCTTTCTCTGAAGTTAACTCACCTGGAGCCAGCGGTGATTTATACATGGACTCAAATTCTAAATTTCTAATATATATATATATATATATATATATATATATATATATATATAAAAGTTCATTAATTAATTATTTTTATTTTTGTTTTCCGTGGTATGCCAAATTTGACCGGCTGAGAATTAATTTTTCATGGATCTGAGCTCTATTTAAGGGTTTATTATTGGCCAATGAATTGCTGCATGTGTAAGGCAAAATTTAAATTCCTAACACTTACTTAAATGAAAGACTAGTGAACTAACCACTAAATCAATTTAAATTGGTTTCATTTATTTTTATTTATATTGATCATCAACCTATATGCTTTAATAACTAGTATATTTAGTTTTTTTTATTATTACATCAGCTTATAAAAATATTTTAGTTAGTTAAGTGTTGGTTAAAAATTAAAATAAGTAAATTGACTTTGTGCTTAGGTAAAGGAAACGTACTTTGTGATCAAGCAAGGTGCATATTATAATGAAGAAATAAAACTTTTGTTTGATAAATGATTGAGATTTATCATGTAAAGTATTTTATTTTTGTTTTATTAAATTTTAAAATAAAACTACACATTCTCTTCATTTTACGTAGACAACAAACTCTTCACAGTAGAATTGTGCATAAAAACAAGGTGTAAAAGTCCATGATTGCATGCATGTTTGTATGTGTTCCTCTTGATTTCAAAAAGGTTATTATCTGTGTTCCCCTATTTCTCATCAGCTCCATCTACATATATTAAGAATCGGATTGCAACCGTACCAACAACTAGATAGAGATCTTATATAAAATTAATTAGCTAGCTATAGCAGTCTACCTTTGCTTGTTTTGTCATGAATACTCACTATATAATAATGATAATAATTAATGACCAAATTTGGTTGATCTTAAATGGTTACATTTTTATTAAACTATGTAGATAGATGTTGGTCTGAATTGTGACGTGGTAGACATATACATAGAGTAGGCTAGTTTAGCGCCAAATTGGTGGCCCTCAAAAACTCTATGGTTATAATAACGTAGACATGATGAAAAAAAAATGAAAAGAGAGAAAGCTTGTTTTGCCCCTCCAATTTTGGACATGAAATTAATAACAACGTAACTAACAAACCAATCAAAATGGGAAAGTTAGTTATTGTCTTGTTATTTTCACATCAACATTCCCCATTCCACCACCTCTGTGTTGTGGACGGTGCTGCCTCCACCAACCCACCAGCCTCCCTCCCTCCTTGCTCCATCAACTTAGCTTCCTTAATTCTGATCTAGAAACAAACAAACAAAGAAAGAAAGAATTGCAAGATAAGATAAGATCTACGTAAATGGGGATACTATATGGGATGGTGGCGAGGAGGGAGGTGGTTCTGTCTGAGTTCAGCGGCACTTCCACCAATGCAAACGCCGTCGCGAAGCAGATTCTCAATAAGATAAACAATCAACAAGGAGGAGACGCCCTCAACTGCGACAGCAATGTCTCTTTCTGCCATGATCGCTATGTCTTTCACGTCAAGAGGACCGATGGCCTCACTGTTCTTTGCATGGCCGATGATTCTTTCGGAAGTAATAATTAGCCAACAACTTTTCATTCATTCGAATCGAATTGAATCTCATCTCATCTCATATTTCGTTCTTTCTATGCAGGGAGGATCCCGTTTGAATTTCTTGAAGACATTCATCAGAGATTCGTCAAGACATATGGCAGAGCAATTCTGTCCGCTCCGGCTTATGCCATGAACGATGAATTCTCGAGAGTGTTGAGCCAACAGATGGAATACTACTCCAATGACCCTAACGCTGACAGGTTGAACCGTCTCAAGGGTGAAATGTCTCAGGCAAGTACCTACCTATTCTTTATTCCTTTCGAAAATATAATACATGCATTCATTCCAACAATTCTTAATTATTATTCGTGATAATATATAGGTTCGAACGGTAATGATTAACAACATTGAGAAAGTGTTGGACAGAGGTGGGAGGTTGGAAGTGTTGGTTGAGAAGACATCAGCCATGAACAACACTTCTGTTCGTTTCAGAAGACAATCCCGCCGTTACAGTAACAACCTTTGGTGGAGTAATGTTAGGCTCAGGTAATATCCTCCTAATTTTGCTTCCATTGCTTTTCTCAATCCAATTATTCAACTACTTAGTACTAATTCTTTTTTAATTTATATATGTCCTTTTTATCCAGGGTTACAATTATTATGATTTTCATCATCATCATTTACATTGTACTGGCCTTTTTCTGCCACGGTCCATTGTTGATGTCATGCTGGAGAAGATAATTAAGATCGATCTCAACCCTAGCTTATTACTCTTCATTCTTATAGTTGCCTAATCTGTGTGTATTGGGGATGCAGTCATTTCCATCCAACATGTTACCAGTATTATATATATAGGTTTGGGCATCTTTCTGATCAAGCTTTCCAGTATTATTATTGCAGATCACACTGTAACTTACTTCGTTGACAGAAGGCTCTCCAGGAAAATTTTGTATGTAATTCATACCCAAGCATTTCAATATATGCCAATTCAATTTCTTTGCTTTTGCATTTAAGTTCCATTATTCAAAGAATCAAGCATCAAGGTAGCAAACAGAATTAAAGGGAACATCAAGAGGAGTGAGTTTAATCAAATCAAATACTAGAAACTGTGATATTATAATGATAGAAATCCTTGATTTTGTTTAAATTGTACACTTTTCAACACGATGAATGATGTCTACCCAGTGTCCAAAACCAACCCTGGACAAACAAGAATATGTACACAGAGCATATGGAAATAATTATTTTAATTTATACGATATGATGTTGTAATCCCTAAATACAGAACCGTAGAAAAATGAAAAAATGTAGAACCTTTACAATAAGCTGAGTCGAAAGGAAAGTCCTATCTAATTGAACTCATCAACAGTGAGCCAATCATTTGATTCATCTTCTGAATCCTTACCTTTTGAATGAATGGCCTTGTGCCAGCCACTGCCTCTAGAAGAGCCTTCATGCAGTTGAACCCAGTCACTTGAATTGTCAGGGGATGAACCCCTTCTATCTTGTGCCTCCCTATGCCCTGATATTCTATCAGAGCTATAACTTCTATCATCGTCTAGGTCGCTGAACGAGACATCTTCTTCATGGTGAAATTTTGTATGAGAAGAAGTCAACGAAGTAACATCGATATCTTTGTCTTCCAACCAATTTTCAGTAGTACTACTAATCTCATCAACTTCTAAAACCTTTTCTCCATTTGCAAGTTCGGTCACTATCTCACTTGGTTCGGACGAAATAGTCTCTCTTACAATGTCATCCATACCATCTTGATTTGTATCTGCAGTCATTTGTTTTTCATCCACTCCAGCCTCAGAATCTTTCCTCTCTTCAAGTTTCAGCAATAGGACCTCTCTTGCTTCAACAATCTGAACAAAAAGAATCAGGAAAACAAAGATGATATAGCAGATATGTAGAAAATGTTGCCACCCAAATGCGTAAACCTAAACTAGAAGAGAAGATTTCTTCAAATTTAACATCAATCACGTTAATGTTGGCTCAAATAATCTAGAAATCTGAATCAAACCAAAACAGAATATTATGAAGCAAACAAAAAGGCAAATGCTGAAACAAAAGAAGAAAATTGTTGCTATTTTCTATAGTGAACTTGTAATTTATGAAAAAAGATAACCAGGTGATCAGAGACTAGCAACATATACAGGTCTGGCATTGGCCCATGTATTATATATAACAAAAGCTGCTGTAAAGAATTGAAAAAGAAAAACATGTACCAAAAGAATGAGAGGAAAAAGAAGGATAAATCCAACTAATTAGCATGCACCAATAAAATTCACATAAATACTAGATTTTTAATGGAGGCTTCACTAAGATAATAAAGTGCACAAAGATAAAATTTTGGCCAAAGAAGAAGTAGATTCATGTAAATCAATTGAAAGTGAGAACACCGTGAATAAACATGACTTGCCTTGGGGGTTGATAGGAGCTCAAAATCATGTTGGTTTAATCTTGGAAGTATTAACAAAAAATAGATCATCCAAAACTTTTCCACATTCATGTAACTGCAGAGGTTCACTCTTAGTGCAACAAATTCAGGAACCAACTGCTCTATAGCCAAAGCATGTTCTCTCTGAGAATTGGACATGTTGAAATCCGCTGAGACAGCTCAAATTTTCACATATTAGTGTCAGCCAATCATATTATATATGAAATAACAATAAAAAGAAACATTTCGTGTTCTTTTCCTCATGCCATCAAGAATCAACATGACTTCAGCTGAAAGAACATTCAAACTAGAGAATGAAGATATGCTAGAAGGACACGATTCCGTGACCACTTTACACTCTAGATTGACAAGGGTGTCAACTGGTTTCACTAGATAGAATAACGTCTTTGCAATAAGCAATGCGGAAAGTACCGCGGCAGTTACTCCTAGAGGTTCCCCCAAACATAATTCTAATGTTAGTTGATTTCAATATTACAGGAATACACAATAGTGGAGTTTTAATATTCGATTTCAGTATATATAACAGCAAATTTTGTCATGATTTACTCATTGAAGGAGCAGCAACAGCATGAAGGTAAACTAGGTTATGCACCCTATGAAGCAATTTCTCTATTCTCAATTCAACTTCAAACAAGACTCATTTAATTGTAAGAATTTGAAGTACGTGAAACTAATCTGTATCTTTAGGAACAAATTAAAATTAAAATTAAAACGTCAATTAATAGGACAAGCAAGCAATTAATTAATCAAGTAATTACAATTCACAATTAGAACGAGAGATAGAGAATCATGAGTTTAAAGTATTACCGTGATGGAGTGGCAAGGGGAACTCGGTCCAATAATCAGGCCGCGTGGAAATTTCCTTCACGAAACGAACAACGTCCTCAGTCGCACCAGGCACCGCATCGTCGTCGTCGTTGTTGTCACCTTGACGTTTGTGGTCGAGCTCCAGCTGCAACAGCTGAGAAGCGAGCTTGGAGATCCCCGTGACGGCTCTATTTGAGGAGAGACGCGATAAAGAGTTCTTGAAGCTGCCGCCGATCTCCTCCAGATCGTTCCGGATTCCGGTTAGAGCCTGCGAAGGTGGCGAAGACGAAGAATCTCCGGCAGAAGAGGAGGAAGAGGAAGACGGCGGTGGAGCAAGGAAGTTGGCGACGCCGCGAAAAATAAGGGAGATATCTTCCTTGACGGCGGAAGCGCTTCCGCCGTGGCTGGGAATTTCAGGATCAGGTGAATCGGATTTGAACAACCAAGACATTATTATTATTAATTATTCTTATTCTGTTCTATTTCTGTTTTCTTTAATTGCTAATATAGTAATATAATTGCCTTGAAACTTGAATTGCTATGTTTTCCTTTTAGCTGCTACCTAATTGTAAGGAACAGCTTTCGGATTCAAAGGAAGTGGAGTCGTTAGAAGTTTATTAGAAGAGAAGTGAAGAGAAGAGAGAAGAAGATTAGAAGCTTGGCTTTCTCTGTTTTATTTATCTTCAACTCAGGCTTCTAATGCGGAAGGAATATTCACCCCAAGGCCCAAATTGAAATTAAAACTTAAAACCCAAAACTAAATTAATTATACTCTTGACTGCTTTTTTGGTTCTACTTGTAACTTGTCTCACTTTACTAATAAAGTAATAATCATATAATTTTCATTTTTCAATTCATTTTGATTTTATTCACCAACATATATGATAAAATATTAAATACAATAAAATATATGTAAATATATACATGTTACTCGTTATGCGATTAAGAAAAATCATAATATTTTATTTAATTAAAAAATTAGTAGAATGCTTTTAAAAAACGTAGTAGTTAAATATAATTTTATCCTTGTTATCTATCATTTTAAATTAAAATTTTGAAGAATACTTTCCTTTTAAAAAAATTGTATTTAAATATAAGTACCCATTTTATCCATCAATTTAACATTTCAATAACTTAGTAAATTAGTATATCTAATCAACCAAAAGAAAATGTGTATCTTCATAAAATCTTATATTCAATTAAGTTAATTAAAAAAACTTAGGTGTATATAAAAATAAACTACTAAATTAATTGTTTATATAAAAACTATGTTAAAGTATATAATACACATAAAAAATCATTTAAAACTTAGTGACTAATGTTTAATTTACTTGTAGATACTTTCAAGTAAATACACTATTGAAGTAATGCGTAATCTTTTCTTTGAATTGTATAGACTATAATGCGTAATCTTCAGTTCCTTACCTTCGTCAAAATATACTATTATTGTTGGTTTCTTTTTTCTTTTTATTATTATTGGAATTTATCTATTTAATGTACTTAAAGAAGATATTAAAATTACACGTTAACTTTTTTTTAAATATTAAAAATTAAGGATATTTTTATTTATTAAAAAAGAAATATAAACCTTTATTATTATCACTAAACCCTTATTATATTACTACCACTAATATTTTAATTTTATTTATGGGGTTTGGTACATATCATTATTGAATTTAATCGCAGTCGCAGTCACTTGGATCGAAAGCGTTTTCATAAGGTAAACTTGAAAAGTACACAATTCATGTCCCCAAAAAAAAAAAAGGGAACACAATTGTCTTTAACCGTTACACCTACAAGACCAACATATCAATATCCGTTAGTAATAAGTTCTGGTGGTAGTTCAAGGCTTCAAGCTCCAACTGTTTACATTTCAATTCAAAAAATGAACAATGTTGCGAGTCACACAAGGCTATAATTTCATTTGGTGAACATTTAAAAAAAAAAAAAATTTGATTGAAAATTGTACAGTTTTACTACATAAGTACTCAGCCAAAGCTAGTTTTTTTTTTTTTTACCAAAAATATATTGAGGAGAAGTTCGAACCAAGACCTAAGGAGACATATGTCGTTTGAGATGCAGCTGATTGGCTCAGCCAAAGCTAGTTGGTGCAGTAACAGTTATTACACATTTATAAAGATAAGCCACTAGAATTGAATATAATGAAGAATTTAAATATAAATAGTATATATAAGGTGCTAAGTTTAAATTCCGTTACAGTTAGTAATGGCTGCTCGCATACCATTAGCATGAGTTAGTTAGAACTTAGAACTCACTTTATCTCATATGCAATGAAAAGAAGATGAACCCATACAAGAAATAACAAGAAAAAATTGTCACAGAAACGAGAAAGACAGGGTCTCTCAAACATGACGTATTTTTATTGGATAAATGTTGCATCAACAAATCACATAATGAATATACTTCCCAGTTCCCACCTTATACAGAGAATGGCAAATGAAAACAATATATAACTCAATTTACCGTGGATCAATCAGGGACAAAACAAATTTCAAGTGGTCTGAATTCAAAGCTCATTAATTACCCTTTTACATAAAAAATTATATAACCAAAACCCTCCCTCCCTTTGCTAATTATTTAGAAAGAATTTTCACTCTAGCTATATCTATGGCACACGGGACATATAATACAAGTCTGTCTATTTTCCATGTCACCCAAGTTTCAGAATTGAAAAATCAAGTATCCATATTTCTTCTTCCTTGTGCTTTAAGGATTGTATTCCAGAAGAAAATGTCTAGATGAGGCCTGTATTATATGGATTGTATGATTGGACAGGCATACCTGTGCTGTAGGGATGCATGGTGGCGGCTCCATAGGCATTCCCGAAAGGATTTCCAGAGGGCTGTTGTGGGGGCATCATCATCATCATTTGCTGCTGCTGCTGCTGTTGATACATGTAAGCCTGGTGCTGGTTCGACATAGCTGCCATCTGAACAGAAGGTGGAGCAGCAACTGTATTAGACGCATAGAATGGATCGTGCATCGTTGGTTGCATAATGGCTCCTGCTGGTCCCTGCTCCCATGGGTTATAACTGACATTCTGATTATTTCTCCGGAGTGCATCGTCATATAGGCTGTCTAGTGTAAGCTTGTCTAACCCTCCAGCCTGATTATGCAATAGGGTCATAACTAGTTAGCAGGATAACAAAAGCATGAGAGCAAGCAAGAGGTTTTGTCTGTGTTTTCAGAGGTTCATACAAGTGTCATGAAAGGTAACATATAAGTGAATTAAGTTTTACTTTTGTAGACGAAAAACATACCAGTTTGCTAGCTGATGTAGCACTTTCATTGGAACTAGGAGTGGTAACAAGTGCCAATTCCCATCCTGTAGTTCCATTTGCTTGATTTGGAACAGCCGATGTCGTTTGATCAGCTGAAAACACCAACACATGTATGTTTTAATCTATTGTGAATGCAGATTGGAACATTCTAATATAAAATTATATGAAATGCAGAAAAAATTACCAACGGGAACAATGGCTAAAGCCAAAGCATTCTTGTCTTCCAGTTCTGCAGCTGCTGGAACAGGATCGTCCAAACTCTAGATAGTAAGCAAAAAGAAGAGAAATTCATTAGTGCAGCCAAGAAATCATTACAAATAAGCATTTACTGTAAGAGATGTCCGCAATCTAAGTTAAATGAGAGACAGGGAAAGACCAAAAAAGAGTAATTACCAACAAATCAGGTGGTGGTTGTACTGGCGCTGGTTGTACTGGAGGTTCTTCCTCTTTCACAGGCTCAGAAGTTGGAGCTGCAGGGGGTGCAGGTGGACTTTCCTCCTGTGATTCTGGTGTCTTTTTGTATTCAATAGCCAAAACTTCTTTTGGTTTGTCATTAGCCTGTGTTTAATAAACATGGAAGCACCGGTTGGTAAAATAAGAATAGAGGATTCTTATAAGTAAATTGATCCCACCCCACTTGGGTTGCTCTTAACCATCCCTAACTTTCTTGAGTGCCAAATAGTACATACGTGTGATTATCTTAGTAGGTTCGTTGCTAGTCTGTCAACTTGATGTGGCACTAAAAATACACTCACTCTTTATGATTGTACCCACACAAAACATAAACAACTAATTTAAAGCAGACCTCTTGATGTTTCATCCATACCTGATCCTTGCGAACCACGACTCCCTGTGGAGCATCTTTGACATACTCTTCCATGGCTTGCAGAAATGATGTAGGGGGCTTCATATAAAAAATTAGTTTACTTAGTATTATATTTTGTAAAAGTTATTGAAAATAACCAGATAAAGCGCAAGTGGCAAAATCATGCAAGATACAAGATCAAACTGACCAGCTCCACTTTAATAAACTTCTCTCCACGTCCAATATCAAGATTACGGCATATTTCATAGAACTCTGACAGTCTCTCAGCCTGAATTCATATGAGGAATGTTAAATATGACTATCATGATATATAATTTTAAGAGAGGGGGGAAGAAGAAAAGTTATCTGTAAGAGATACCTGCTGCCCAACCCTCCGATATATCTCAAGAGCTTTCACGGCATCACTGCGTTGCATCTCAAAAAACTGCCAGAATAGTCTATTAAATACATAGGTAGTTAAACATCAAGCTCCAAATCCAATGAAGAAAATAACATACCTTATCAAGCATATTGACTGTGCCATCACTAATAGCTTGATAAATTTTCATGCTTTCGGAAGCCACCTATTAGCAACATAAAATATGTTCAGAATAATTGTGAAAGTGAAAACTACTGAAGAATGCAGTATGATTAGACAGTTGATCTACCATTGAGAGTGCTAACTGAATGACAAAGTTATTCACCGCTGCTCCTTGTGGCTGCACAACACAGAAGTCAACACAAGTCATATCATCATAATGCTACCAACATTGTAAATTTTGTTAATTCAAATCAAACCCACTAGTTGTGACATGTTTGAGTTGAAACTCATGTTCATGGATCAAAAGTCTACCTGGCAACCAAGTACTCGAAAGAGGAGTTGTTGTAAAGCTGGCAACTGCACTAGCAATTCAGCAGTGTCCAAATCCTTGGTCCTCTGACAAAATTTACAAATGGTAGGGGTTTTTTAAGTATCTATTTATATCAAAGTAATCAGAACTCAGAAGCATGTATTAAAGTATGAGATGATATAGCAACCACAGATGAAGATCATCTTGTAACATGCTGTTATTGAATAATATTCTTGAGAAAACAGCAGTTAGATTATGCAAATATACAAGTTATCAATCTAAACTGATAAACACTAAGTCAGAAAACAAAGTAACAATGTAAGAAAGCTTTTTCACTTACAGGACGCTCTGCTTCGATGTCATACTTCAACACACGGAAACATTCCAACCTTTCCTCCAAAAATAACGCATAAGTTCGGACCCATCCAGAATAATCCCAGGCTGAGCAATGAAACACAAAATGACAGAGATACAATGTCAACAAACGTAATTACACGAATTAAGTAAAAACAATTATGGAGAGAAAGACAAGCAAAGGCACCATTTGGACTGGAATCATCTTTAAAATGTGACATGTTGAGCATATGGCTCCTACTTCTTCCATAGTTGATGAGTTCTTCATGAAATGTAGGATCCACTTCCCTTAGAGCACGGTGAATAACAATTAAAGTTTTCAATGCAACCTAAACAGGAACAACTAGTCAATCAACCAAGAAGAGATAACATGCACACACCCAAGTTCAAACAAATTTGTGAGCAAAGAATAATCAATAGATTAATAGAACGAGAGAGAACTCCAAAAGCAGCAAGAACAATAAAAAAACAGAAGAAAGGCAAACAGCTAACAAGTTCATAATGGCTTTCATCACACATTCCCACAGATATTTTCACATACCGCCCAGTTATGTGTCCTTGATAATCGCCTGGCAAGAGCATGGATGCAATAGGCAACATCGGCACGAGGTCTAGTAGCCGAGATGGCCGAGAATATAGCTGAAAGCACAGAAACACAAGAATAAAAAACTTAACTAAGCAATCTAACATTCCTTTTACAATCTCAGATTATGCAACAGATGGAGACTTTTCAAAGCAGTCATAGCAAGAGAGAAGAAAGTTCAAACCTCTAATATGTTTCTCTTTGGATGGGCGTTCAACATGATTGGTGGCCCTAACTATAGCAATGTCCAATTCCTGCAAAAATACAACAAATTAAACCAATTTAGAACATGTAATCCAACGAACTATTCCATTCATTTGAATCATTTGTACCTTGTAATCACTGTTGACTTTAGCCAAGGAAACCGTGGTGGTGTCCTTAAGGGCTCCAAGTGCTTTTCTTATACTGTTCTGCGTGCCACCAGACATTCTCTCCCTTCTCAAGTTACCAAAAACAAAAATTCCCAGCTACAGCTCTGAAATTGAACAAGGTGTTTGAGTCATTCCCAAATCTAACTCAAAGAAATTTACAAACATAATAAAACTTCAATTTAACTGGAAGAATATAAATATAATAACGAACATGTGTTAAATTGAAGTAGAGAAGATGGGTTCAAAACTGAGAGTAATAGTTTCAGATCCAAGTAAGGAAGGAAACAGTGATATGAGAATATAACTCCAAAAGTAAGAAGCGATAAACGTAACTACAAAAATAGAGAAAACGATAAGTGAACAAACATGAAGAAGAGGTAAGGCATGAGAAAGAAGCTATCGATATCCATCTATATGTATAGTTTTGTTAACAGAGAAGGAAAGAAGGCATTGTTGAGGTTAGTGAATTCACTGCAGCGGCGTAGGAAAATGAAGAAGAAGAAGTGCAGAAGATGAGATGAGTTGAGAATAGAAGCAGAGAAAGGAGGAGGAGGAGGAGGAGGAGGAGGATGGATGGATCTAAATTGAAGGGAGAGAGCTGTGGATTTACCTGAAGCAGTGAAGCTGAATCCAGAAGAAGAAGAAGGAGAAGAGGAAAAATGGAGAAGAGAAAGTGTGAAGAGAGAGAAAGAGAGAGGACTGTTGTGCGACCAGAAGAGGAGAGAGAGAGAGAAAGAAAGGTGGACAGGCAATATGAGCTTGGTTTGGTTGGTCGTCGGCGTCTCTGACGCTAATTTTACTTCTTTTTTAATTGACCAACAATAATATTATAAAAAAAAAAATACTAACTAATAAATAAAAATTCTAATTTAAATTAGATGTTGTATTTTTTAAGCTTTGGATATTTTATTTTCAAAAAGAATAAATCTATGTGTATCGTTATATAGACTTGTACATATCATTTAACAACACAGAAAAATATGAACACAAAAATTTATATTTTTTTGTGCTAATGTTTACATTTTTTATTACTAAATGATGTATACATGTGTGTATAATGGTACATCTAATATTATTCTTCTAAAAAATATAATTTGACTAATTGTTAGTTACTTTAGATTTAGGATATTTTATAATTTTCATTGTGAATATTATATAAAAAATTATTACGTACTTTTTATTAGCTGATTTATTTATTAAAAAATTATTAATTACATATAATTTTTCTATTATAAAAGAGAGAAAACAAATAAATTAACATAATAAGAAACACAAAATATGAAAATATAAACTAAAAACTAAAATAAAATTAGTTAATGCCGCTTTCATCTATGTAATTTCACAATTTGCGCCTCGGTTATGATAAACAAAATGACTTACATTTGTACATAATCTTGCTAAAAATAGCAATTATGTTACCCTTAATTTATAAATCTGTGATTTATATAAGAAAGATATATGTTAACATAAGAAATACCAATTTTTAAATACTTGCTATATTTAGACATTAAAAAAAACTTCTAGCTGTATTTAAAACTTTTCCATATATATATATATATATATATATATTGATTAATATTTTATATATGGGTAATATTAAAAGGGAAAATCTTGGGAGTCAATATTAGAAAGATAATAAGGAGTTAATATTATTTTTTTTTTATTTTCTCTTTCTTTTACTACTCACTATTTCCCTAATTACTTGGTTCCCTATTGGCCCCTTGATTCCCTAGCATTACTCATATTAAAAATGTGATTCTATTTGTCATCCAAATGTAATTTTATTTGTTATAAAATAAATGATTTAAATAAATTTAAATAAATAAAATAAATATACATCTAAAATTATATATATATATATATATAATAATAGTTTTATAATTAAAGATATTATCAATTCAGTTTATTTAATTTGACTTTTATCTTGTTAATTAATGAGTAGATTAGTTATTTTTATTGTGGGGATTAGGAGTAGGAGAACAAAAATGAGGGGGTTATGAATATTAAATAGAGTACAGCTAAGAGAAATGTGTGTAAATCTGTGTGTCAGGGAAATACGGCACTGTAAGATGGTGTACTGGGTTGGGTTGGGTTGGGTTAACTTGGGATTTGATCCCCCACAATTCCCTCCTTCTACCTTTGTCTTTACTGTCTTCCTCAATCCTGCCTCTTTATTGTGAGAATTTTAAATCCACCCATTTTATTTTCCTTTTACTTTTAAATAACCCAATTCTCTTTCACATTACCTAAAAATTAACACTAACTCACACATTCTTTCACCGGTAAATGTATGTTGGTAACTGAAATTAAGGCATAAATTAAAATAAAAATT
Source organism: Stylosanthes scabra (assembly GCA_036250425.1). Taxonomy (NCBI): domain Eukaryota; kingdom Viridiplantae; phylum Streptophyta; class Magnoliopsida; order Fabales; family Fabaceae; genus Stylosanthes; species Stylosanthes scabra. The sequence continues at coordinate 15,642 of JASCZI010241697.1, forward strand.
TAGCTAACATGCATCATTTTAAGACATATATTATAAGATTATAAATTTAAAAAATTTTATTAAAATATAAAAAAATTTAAATTTTTAATATATTTATTATATATTTATTAAATATAAATATTTAAAATATTCAATTAATAATAAACTTCTCGTATGCTCTAAATTCATATGTTAGCTAAACCCCCGGAATAAAAATGTTGCATGCATTGCAGACGGTAAACACATGACTGACGGAGGTGCCAACAGCATGAGGGTTGGAGCGAAGAAGTCAATTGGATTTGGATAAATGAAAAGGATGATGGCGTTGTGATGTTGAAGATAAAATTACTTTTATTAGTAATTTTTTTCATAAAAACTTATCCAAACCTGGCCTTCCTTGAAAAGTTTTTTTAAAAAAAATTTGAAAAAGTGTGAATTGGTACCAATTTTGAGTTAACGTGAAAGTGAATTGGTCCATTCGGAAATAAAGAAAAGCAAAATGGGGTTAATTTGAAACTTTTAAAATTGCAAATATGGACCAATCATAAATGCATGCTTAAGCAAATATAAAGTATTCACCATTTTGTAAGAGGACCATAGGCCCTAGCTTTCCTTTTATATTAAGATACGTTATTTTTGTATTATATGTAATATAATGTTAGGTAATCAATAAAAATTTAGTCAATATCAATCAATAATTTAAATTAAATGTTCTATTTCTTCAGGTTTTGAATGTTTTAATTTTTTTGTTGATTGTTAGTTGCTTTAAATTTCGGATGTTCTATTTCTTTTATTGTGGACGTTCTACAAACAATGGTTACAAATGTTCTATTTTTTATTAGCGGATTTGTTGGTTAAAAAAATATTGATTACCTATAATTTTTTATATATGTAATTATTTTTGTATTGTTGTATGTTTATTTATATATTTTATAAATTTTTTATTGATATTTATTTTTTTTATATTGTAAATAAAATATATGAAAGTGTTAAATAATGCATCTACCATGACGTATTCTTATTTCTTAATATTTTTTTGGTGACAATTCTTATTTCTTAATATGTATTGCTACAAGCACATTTTAATTTTTAACTATGTAGATTAAATTTCACCGACAGAAAGAAAACCGATCAAATTTGGCATTAATATTCTTTTGCCGCACATATGAAACCAAGCTGGAATAATAAATTGATTCCGGACATTTATAAGAGACAAAATTTTGCTTCATTTATTTACTTTAGCATATCTTAATCCTATAAAATCATCTGTTATGAAGGGCAAATCTATGCTTCATTTAATATCTTAATCCTATAAAATAATCCATTAAAAGGGGGCGTATTAATATAAAAAAAAAAATTTAAGTTCCCTTTCAAAAAATTACTAATCTCGTGTATTTGTTCACTTTTTATTATAAAACCTTCCTTTAATGTGGTTTGTTAAAAAGAAAGTTCATTTTTTAAAAAAATCTTAGTCGTCATATATTTTAGCTTCTATAAGAAAAATATTTTAAACTAACATATTTTTAAGAGGTTAATTTAAAATATTGTTAATTATAGTACCAACATTAATTATAACTAATTTGTTGCTTATTAAGCTATTTTGCTGGAAACAAATTAACCAACCAAAATAACACATTTCTTTATTTATTTCTCTATCATACGATGCTTGCAAATTTACATCTTCTATCCCCACTTTCTCCAATCATTGAATTTTACGATTATTGAGTGTGAGTTAGAGATCCAAAACCAATCCTAATTAATAAAGATACAATCAAGAACAGTATATTTTCCCAACAAGTGGTAACATATGACATGAATAAACCTCCCAGCCATTTCAACTAATCATATTATTAATATATCATACTGATGATAATTGATAGTGACAGTTTGCGAATTATAAATAAAAATGTCTCAGCAATATGTAGCTTTTTTTTTTTTTTGGTGAAGAGCAATATGTAGCTTTGGCACTACTCTATATATATTGCGACAAATTAAATTCCTTGTTTAAGAAATAATTAAAATAGAATTGAAATTTGGAAATAAAGATGAAAGAAAAAGTTGCTTAGAAACCAGAAAACCTCTTGTTGGATTGTGCCAGCTTCCGATCCTGATTAACTCCAAAAAGTGAGTTACACAGTTAATGTATTACTGTTAATTATTGGTTAAATAAATATCATAGATTAGAAAATGACGTTAATTAAAATAATTTCCTTTTTTTTGAAAAAAAAAAAAAGAGAAGAGAAAACTTTTCATAACTTAATTGGTAGGGCCTTGGCACGCACTTAGTCAATGATTGCCACCATCCATGCACTAAGTTTAATGTTTTTTAAACATTTAAAATAGAAGATAAAAATTGGACCAAGATTTGCTGTGGTCTTTAATTAATTAATTAAAGGTAATGTGGTTAAAGAACAAACCTCGTTGATCAGATTAGTTAAGGACGAACCGACGAAGTGCATAAATTTTATGATGATTTAATTTTTTTTTTTAAGTTTTGTCACGGTTCGGTGGATAAGTTTACACTCTTTTCCATATTTTTTTTAAGAAAGAAAAATTATATATGGTGAAATGATTTTGTAATTTCTATGTTATATAAACGTGCTTTCATCTACAATATGCAAAATTAGCACATAATATGCCGTTTTGTCATAGCAGTAAAAAGAAAACTAGACCATTATTAAAAATATAAAACATATAATTAGCTACAGTAACACGAAATCAAATAAATAGGTCTTAAATGATTTTCTATTATTGGAAAAAAATATATAGATTTGTATTTTTAAGCCAGTTTTAGTCAATATTTAATAGATTATGTTAGGTATACATTAAAATCAATCATTAAAATTAATCATCCGTATATAATATGTATTGAAATATAAAATATATTTATAGTTTAACTCATCTTTAATATATATTTAATGACTGATTTTTGTATGCAAATAAAATTATTTTATTCGTCTAAAAACAATTTTTCTTTTCTCTCTCTTTTCAAACTTATTTTTCTACTTAGATATTTCGGATGTTTTTTTCTTTTTATGTTTACAAAATAATGAATATTAACTACAATGTTAGTTGTACAATAATATTAGTTCTAATGATGATTTATATATATATGTATATATATATATAGATTGTGGCCTCATCTTCTGCTTTTAACAAAGTGGCTTTGTCAATAAACTTTCAAAATTTAAAGAGAGAAATCATCCTTTCTAAAGTTTCAACTCCAACAATTTCCACCATTACTTTGTGATAATGACATTATATAAACGTTTTAAATTGCTTAAAGAATATCTAAAGATAGAGAACCTAAAATATTATTATTTATATATAATAAGATGGAAGTATAAAATATGAAAATATTGGTTATGATATTCCCACCAGATTATTAAATATATAAGTTGTGTGATTTCTGAACTTCCAACCACAATGTTCTGTTGGTCCAGGCTAACGCACATCCATGCCACATTGCAAACTATACTTAACGATGGAAAAGACAATCGAAAGGCATCGATGTATATGTTTTTATTTAAATAAATTTACAACAAATAAATAATTTTATTTCAGAATATTATTATTACGGAAATACTACGTAACTTAGTTAAAAGAATACAAGTATTGTTGGTACGTTTATCGTACAATTTACTATTATTCTTAAATATTAAGTCTCTAATCCTTTTGTATCAATGTTAACCGAAGATCTGAAATAAAACAATAAGAATCGGAATCGGAATTAGTAACAAATATTCTGTGAGAAGAGTCGGTGGGATGTGCTAGCTATTATGTGTTGGATGCAAAGGAGGCATTTTGGTTGTTCATTTGTCAACTCAACAATTAGCCACGTCACCAACCCTCCTCTATTTAACCATATCAATTAAATCTTTAATCACGCATTCTGTAATTTATTAAGTTTTCTTTTATATACCAACATTTGGATGATCATCCACATTCCACAATATATATTTTCGAAGCATTTTATTTGCACATTAAAATTTTTACTAAAATCAACCATCAGCATATAATATATATAGAAATCAATAATTCTTAATGTATATATATTTTATCATATTAAAATACTAAATATATATATACGTTAATTTATTTTTAGTATGTATTTTATATTTCAATATATATTATACATTAGTAACTGATTTTAGTATATACTTAACATAATTCATATTTTTTAAAAAATAAATTTAGTTATATTCATGTCCATTCATTCATATATTTTTATAGTTTATATATCAAATAAATAAATAATGAAATTTAATATAAAATTATTTATGAAAAAAAAATAAAAATTATTTTTGTTAAAATGAATGTATAAATATACGTGCATGTAAAGTTAACTTTTTTTTTTTTTTGGTGAAAACATTAAAAAAGAGAAAAAAAAGAAAACGTTTTTGAAAAGAAGAATAGCAATATAGAAGTCTTAAGAGGGAAAAATCGAATGAGACTATTCTCATAATACGATAAATGCTTCTGGAATTTCAACGGCAAAGAAAAAGAAAAATGGAATGTGAGTGAGAAAGTTTGAAAGTGATTAAATTAGGTTCATAGAAATTTTAATACAAGAGATGCACTAGGTTCAAATGTAGGTGGCTATGACTAGAAAGTCTCCTCTGACTAAAACAAATAAATCAATTACCAGACCAATCCTTAAAATATTTATACAATAAACAAGGATTAAAGATGAAAAAAAAAAGGAACTACAATAAAAATTATCTTACTTTTATAAGGACCCAAAAAAAAAAGTTTCTATAATTTTCTTGTTTTTATTTGTTCCCCTAAAAAAAATTACAATTTGTCAATTTCAATCTTATATATGAACCACAAATGAGTTTGAACAAATAGTATTACAAGTGCTAATGTCACAGAGATCATTTGCTCCTAACACCCTACAACATGATGCTTCAAAATTGGTTGAATCAACCATCAAGATCTCTTCACAATGGCTGTGGCAAAGAAAGGATGATGAGTGAAGGTGAAAGATATTTTCAAAGATGGTTCAAGTGCTCCTACTTGTCTAATCACATTTAAGGCAATGTTGTTGTGTTCTGCTACTTGCTCAATTCTTCGAATTTCAGCCATCTTGTCCGGATCATGCGTGAAACTACTCTTCACCTCTTTCGCAATCCTCTGCGCTTCTTTGAAGTGATCAGACAAAACTTGGGTCTGAAGAAGCAACAATCAAACAAATGAAAATGATGCAGATGCAAATGCAAACCAAAAACTGTTATAGTTTTCAAGAGAATACTTACAGAGAAGTTAGCATGGAGAGTGGACTCTTTGAATGTCGAATATGAGACGCGATCAGGAAGGCAAGCTCTCTGTAAAAGCTCAAACTGCTGCATGAATACCTGGAGAAAACTCTCACAATGTCAATAAGAAATCTTATCACATGTAAATGTGAAGTATCTTTGAATCTTACCTCACGCTCAGTATTGAAAGGGCTTTGTGGTGGAACTAGTATTTGTTCATTTCTCAATGCGGCAAGCATCATGCTTAACTCTTCAGCTAGATATATTTGGCTTTGAAGAAACAAAACAGCCGCCGGAATTTGATAATCATCTCTCAAAGAATCTTTTTTCTTCTTTGTCTTTTTCTTAGCTGAGGCATAGCAAGCATAAATAAACATTGAAGTAACAGACACCATGATATTTTTCAATACGAAAAGTTACAAGGAAATGTGATGATATTAGAACTCACATACGTACCAGTACCACTGCTGATTGCCATCCTGATATGTTTCTTCTCTGCAAGCTTAGTCAAGACAGCATAAATATACCAGTATACCATGCAATAATCATGTACAGAGTAAAGTTCCAATTCAAATCCCAAAATCAGAAATCGATAAGCTATCCAGTAAGTTTGCTCTTCAACCCAGGGAAGAATGTGTTGAAATATTGTGATACTTGTATGCTGCAAAAACACATATATTAGCAAAGGTTTAGAATTTCATAATAAAATGATACAGATCAATCCACTTTTTCCACAAAGAAGCATGTATGCTGCATAAGAAAAAATCGTACTTCACACTTCACATGAGAAAAAATCTCGCGATATTGTTCCAAAGAGCAGCACTTTCATGCAGATAAGTAGAAAGTTATAAGTTACTTCTTTCACTTGGAAAAGAAACAAACCTTGTTGTCGGTGATGTTTGAAGTTTCTCCAAACTGCTTTTCAAAAGCTAACTCCAACTATACAAAAGACAGTAGAGTGCAAGATTAGAACAATAACTTTGCTTTAAATGAATTTGTGATAATCATAATATATACATTTACAGTTCAATCCTACAGAAACTGCCAAGATCGCATCCCTTTAATAAAAAGAGAATAGGAAATTCGTAGTATACTCTCAATTATACATGCAGATTTTTTAGTAGTTTAAATAGGAAGGAAGAAGGAATTCATAGTATACTCTGCAAAAAGAAGTAAAGGACATACCTGCACATAGGTGACACGCCAGTCTTGTAACATTTTACCTAGCTTACGCCTTTGCCATGCAGCATTTGTACAAAGAATTTTGAGCAAATTTATCACTAACTGCATGCAAAATATTGAACAGGTTTAAGTTTTTCTTTAAAAAGAGGAGAGTAGACTGCTAATGGTATAGCATACCAAATGACTCATTACCTGCCCTAGTTGTACCATAAATTCATCTTCCTGAATGATATGACTCTTTGTGAATTCAGGTAATCCAGCAGCTCTAGTGATCACAGAAAATATAGGATCTCGACCATAGAGTTTCCCTCCTTGGATGAGCAAAATCTGATAACAAGTTTTAAAGGGGTGAACTAGGAGGCAAAGGTTCAAAACAATAACATCAAGTAAAATTCTATTAATTTGCATCAATAACAAGTCTTTACTGGCAAGTGGAGTAATGAACCAGGAAGACATGTTTTAACATGCGACTTAGAAGCATGGAGATTTAATGTGTTACTTTATGAGTCTAGCATCCAATAACAGGTTTTCCAAAGTGAAGTATTACAACAAATCTGGTACTAAGGCATGCATAATAAACCTTTAAATGATTAAATTATTGGTTTACAAAAAATATTCACTAAAAATAGCTAAAAGCACTTGACAATCCACCTGAAGATGAGCTCTAGAAACCAAATCAGGTTGAGATTTCTGGAAGTTAACTACAAACAGCAAAGTAGCCTCCAATGACGCATCCAATGTATAGGAACAAATATGGTCTAAATCTTGAAGAAGTTTCACAAAATAGTCAAGAGCCTGGCAAAGATAAATGCAAATATTATAACTTAGGAAGTATGCTTGTTTGTAGGAATAAAAATAACTCTGAAAGACTTACCTTCTCCCAACAAAGGATTTCGATTGCCCGTGGTGGCGTTGGGGCTGCTAATCTACAGTTTATACTAGCATCAAAGCCAATTGGCTGACTGCCAGAAGCAGTTGTATTGCATCTATTTTGTTCAGAAATTTCCTGAGCCCTAGCTCTAAGAAACGCTGATGATTTCCGAATGGAATCAATCTCTGCAATGCATGAAGATATGTGCTTTCTTCCCAACTCTAAACCTCTTCCTTGGGGCCGTCTCATAGATATTAAAAGATGGTAAAAATGCTGAAAGATAATTTATATTGAGTGAGATTTTAAACAAAGAAACCTGCTTTATCAACAAAGATATCCAAATTTGAAATAAGAGGCAAATTATTAGAAGATGGAAGCAAAATATACTAAATAAAAAATAATAAAATTAATGCAAGGGAAATCACTAGGATTAGGTAAATTATTTTGGCTTGGGTATTTTACAGGAGGTCTTCTTTCATACCTCCAAGTCATGCTACCATCATGACTAAAAAAACATACGTGGAAAAGCCACCAACGTATATAGGGTCCAGAAGGTTTCAGTAACTAGTTCGGTAGTACCCAAGTGCAAAAACCAGATGGCAAACATTGGATATGGGCATCCGGAATAGGACACCCTCAAGTTCCTAGTTTGAACTTAAAAAAACTATACTAATCGAGGAAAGTGGAACAACTACATGCTAAATTGCTAAGTTTACAATTTTTATCATCCTATTGTTGACATGAGTGGATTAATTTAAGTATGTTTATTAATGAATAGACACAACTTATGCCTAATAGATAAACAGAGCATGACTATATGATTCTGCATGATTTATATAACTTAAAAAGAGAACAAACATAGGCTAAAACCTTACGAAAGCGTAATCGACATAACAGTGCTTTGCAGTAGCCTTCTTCCAAATCAGGATTATTTTGAAGGGGCTCTATAT
>JASCZI010241697.1:28858-48460 GCA_036250425.1 Stylosanthes scabra
GATAGGATTTTGTGAAACATCCAAAGTATTCATGTCTTGATATCTTGAAGTACAGTTGAGCTCAAGGGGTCCAGTCAAGAAATTGTTACCAAGACCAAGAACTTCCAGCCTTGTGTTATTTATCAGTATCCACTGGGGAAACCTGCCTATTATGCTGTTATAGCTGAGATCAATCACTCTTAAGTCATTTTGGTATAAAAGAAAGCTAGGAATGCCCTTGGTGAGTTCATTGAGGGTGCAATTCGATAAGTGCAAGACCTTTAATTGAAATGAAGGTACAAAAGGAGGATTCTCAGTTTCGACCTTCAACTGAGAATTGTAGCTCAACAGATCAAAGACTTCAAGGTTGGAGTGATTGGCAAGAGAACTAAAGCTAAAGGAGCCCTGGAAATAGTTATTAGACAGAGAAACATATGATAGTGATTTGAGACTAGATATGATGAGAGAAGGGAAAATTCCTTGAAACTGATTATGTGCAACATCAAATACATGGAGAGATGTTAGGTTGCTGAAACATAGTGGAATCTGTCCTACAAACTGATTGTGGCTAAGGTCCAAGTGCTGAAGATTGTTGAGCTTACATAAGCCTCCTGCATGAAGGGAAATTTGTGATCAATGTTGTGCATGGATTAAAACTTATAGCAAGAGCTCAGAAAAATGAAACCATGTATGTGAATAAACTCAGTAACTCACCTTGAGGTGGTAAAGAGCCAACTAAATTATTCATAGAAAGAGAGAGAGCTTGCAAAGAGGTAACATTTCCAATTGATTCTGGTAGGGTTCCAGTCAGTAAATTATTCCCTATGTCCAAGACCTCCAACTTGCTTGAAGTAGAAATTTCTTTAATCAGGCCAAAACAAAGAAAAATCTTTAGTCCCCAAAAGAAGATTCACAAGTAGTTATCAAACCATACAATAAATGTAATCTTGCTCCAAGTGTTAGTTACCTTGCAGAAAATGAAAGTTGGTGAGACCTGTGAAGGATAGATCTAACATCTGAAGAACTGGCAATCCATCCAAAGATGGGACCTGAGTTAAGGGGTTCCCCTTTAAACTAAAAACTTGCAACTTGTTTAATCTGATACCACCTTTTACACCTGCCCCAGAGACAAAACCAAAACATAAGACCATAACCAAATTTATTACAATCATATGATAGGTAAATACAAATATATAGTACCTGTCAAATAGTTCCAGGACAGGTCTAACACTTGAAGCTCAGAGAAGGGAAGCAGATAAGAAGCATTTAAGGACCAATATGCATTATTGGCGAGTTCAATATCTCTTATCTTATCAAGAACAATCTGTGTTACTACTGGCCTTGGGCTTGTGGTGGAGGTGTTGTCACATATGATCCTCTCCCAATCACAGCAATCAATGTTGTGGCTGTGGCCATCCCAAGTAGGTAAGGCAGTTCCATTAGGATCATTGATAGCATCTTTTAGCTTCAAAAGTGCAATCCTCTCTGCCTCACCGCATGCATGTCCTATATTCCTATCACTCACTGTAACAACAATCATGCAAACCACTAGTCCCAAAGTCCACCTCAACAGTAATGTTATACAAAAATCCATGCTTCGGATATAATTAATCTGCTAGTTTAATGTTTAAACCTTACTTTATATCTGTCTAAATTGCTATTAATGGATGTGTTGTTACTTATGTTTGTCATGGCTAGACTTGAATCTTGACTAGCACAGTGGGTCAATTCCGTGTGCAAACTTTAATTTGATGATGATATTTTGGTTTTCTACAAGGAAACTTTGAAATCAATGCAATCTTTCACATTCCATTATTTTCTGCCACACACCTAAGCACCCCCTAATTCTACCCCTTCCTTGACGATAAGATACAGCTTTTCATGCTCTAGAAACCTCGAGAAAAAACACTAAGAAAATTTTACAATCAAAGAGTTAATGTTCAAATTAATACTTAAAGATAAATAATTCATCAAATTCGTACATGAAAAATTTTAATAATTAAATTAATCTTGAAAGATTCGTCTTTCTATCACTCTATTAACAATTTTCTTTGATAAATTATTTATATAGAATATTAAATGACATATTAACATAAAAAAACGAAGCTATTTTGATTTATAAAAGTTGTTTGGGCGAAAATAATATCGCTTTGAATAATTACCATAAATGAAAAAGTTGAAAAGTTATCATTATTATTCACACAAAAGTGCATCGTTTTTTCCAAAACAACTCTTATAATCAAGATGATATTATTTTTAGGGTGTTGATTTATCGATTAAGGTTTCATGTTCCTAATCATTAACAAAAACTGTTAATGAAGTGGCAAAAGAATAAATATAATTAGTTTTTAATTTTTTATAGACTAATTTGATTAATAAAATCTTTCTAGAATAAATTTGACAAATAAACTATCAATCTTTAAGTGATTAATTTGATTACTAACCCATCAAACTTAAACACCATATATATTGATCTCAATTGGCTAGCCCAATGTTGAGTCTTCTGAGCCATATAGAGTGAAGAATCATATGCAACACATCAAATGGCTTAGCTGGTTGATTCAGCTGAAAATGTGTCTGCACTTGTAACACCCACTTCTGCATCTTGCAGTACTTGTTGTAGGACACACCTTTCAATATGTTCTTGATTTCAGGTATCTTCTCCGAGGGAACATGCAGAGAGAATTTGCTCCAATCAAGAACATCACTGAAGGGAAGCTCATAGTAATCCGAAACAATCACAGGAACGCACCCTGCATTAATGGATTCAACAATTCTAGGACTTGCAACTTCATAGCCACTGGGACAGAGACAGAACATGGCCTGTCCCATGAGGGAGTGGTAGTCAGTGCCACGTGGAAGGTACTCGTGAACTTGGACGTCTTTGTCTTTGTCCTTCCAGTGATGTAGGAGCTGCTTTCTTATGCTGCCGTGAGAGCCTCCGGCGAAGAAAGCGAGTATTGTTTTGTTGTTGTGATGACCATGGTGGTGGTTTTTTAAGGGGTGCAGTTGGGAAAGGCTGTAAGGGACTTTGATTTCGGGCATTGAGACATCCTTGGTGGGATTGAAATCTTCTGAGATGTTGGCATTGCACAGAACTCTTATCATTTTCTTGAATAGCTTCCTCCCTGATTTCTTTCTTGAGATTTCTGGTGCCTGCATTACAACAAACAACACATGCATGCATGCATTAATATTGGAATGATTCATTTTAAAAAATGATTAGTGATTCGCAAGCAAATAAAATCTTCTCGCATTTTATCAAATTGATTTTGGAATATGTGGCCTGAGTTAATTAAAGAGAATGTTTTTTTCTTGTTTAGAGTTCGATAGATTTAGACTAATCTCTTACGTCTTATTGAGTATCTTTTTCGGGATCTGATGTCGTATCATTCTCTTATGCTTACATATTGCCATAAGGTTCGAATCTAGAACTAAATACTTAAGTAACCAAATCACTTACTATTTATGTTAGAAAATAGAAAATTTTGGTAGCTAATATTAGGAAGACAATAGGAAGCCAATATTTTTTTTTCTCTTTTATCATCCACTATTTTTCTAATTACATTCATCGGCTCCTTATTGATTTTTAAATGTTGGTTCTGTAGAAAATGTGATTAGAATAAATTCTCTTTATTTGTTGTCAAAGCATCTAATAGTAAATCTTTCATTTGTATCACAAAAATGTATATAAAATAAATATTACGATATATTTTTATACACTTTTTATTTTTTTATATTTTAATTTTGTATTGAAATATATTATTTTTGTATTATGGCAAGTCCTCAAATATGTGAAAATCAACTTCGTGTGAGGATTTAGTCTTTAAAGCTACATTTAAAAAAAAATAATAACACTTTTAAAAATGTAACGCTTTTATATATACTAAAATCTAATTATTTAATTTCTCATCCAATGATTGAAATGAAAAATCTTCGTATAAAGATAAATTTAGAATCTTCATGTAGTATCTATTTTATACTATATATGACTATTTTATACATATTTATGTGTTTTATAATTTTTTTTAATGTTAGATATTTATATTCTTCGTATGAAATGTACGAAAAGTATGTCCATCGTGTAACATTACGGTAAAATAAAAGTGGTGTGGGTGTAAGGATTACCCAATCATGGCAAGAGGCTATAAAATGGTCAGCGCCATGGGTCCTGTTCCAGTAAGGGTATTTGCGGGCTATAGTTTTGGTATAATCAATGACCACCCTCATGAGTGGGCCGCGACTGTAGCTAACCAGAGGACGGTAAAGGTAATGCACTATCATCGTCACGCTTATGGGTATCATGAACACATGGGCCTCCTCTGCCCTATGGGCCCAGAATGGGCTTGATGAATTCTCTATTTCGGACATCAAGTGTCCCTCAATTCCATATATGTCTTTCATTGGCCCTTCATGGAACATAGGCACTTCTCCTTCTTTGTAAGTCCACACTTTGAATCTCTTCAACATCTCTCTGTGACTCCTGAACATCATGTTTTTTTGTATCAAGAATAATTAAAGAGATACAAAATAATTACCAATGATTTCATGAGGTAATTAATTATTCAAAATCAAATTTGTTATGAAATTACCAACAAAAATCATGTTGACATAAATTCACTTCTATATAAAATCAAGTTTATTCAAATATCAATAAATGCTAATCCAAATATATACTTAACTGATGAAAAGCATAAGCGTTCCTGTAAATAGGTCCAGTGGGGACAAAACTCTCTTCTTTCTGTGACTCTGATGTCAATTTTTGCATTCTTATTGCTTTCAGAATTGCTGCTCTTGCTTCACCCAAATCTTGTTCTATTCTCACCAAACTATTCTTATTCCTTTTCTTCTTCTATACACCATCCATGATACATACATTCAAAAAAAATAAATGTATAAATTCTCAACATTGAGTTTTTTTTTTCTAAGAAAAAAATATAGACGTACCTTGACCGTGGAAGCATGAGAATCATTATCACTAGAATATGAGGGTGGCATCAATGGTGGAATAACATTATGTTGTTGTTGCTGTTGCACAATATTCTTAGGAGCATGTTTGGAATGAAGATTAGTTTCGATGAGATTATGATGATGAACATGAGTTTGTTGATGTAAGTAGTTGTTGTTGATGATGGTAGGCAAAAGGAGAGCTAAGTCAACTCGACTATTATATGAACACACGACCAAGAAGAGAATGAACATCATTGGTACACTGAATACCAGCCATGAACTTCTTGTTACCAAGGTTGATGGTGATGGTGATGATGCCATGGCTATATTAAAATTTGTGTTTCTATATATCAAACAATAATCAATACTATATATTATATGTGTGTAGTAACATAACGTAGTAGTAGCTATATATCTATAAGCTATGATAATTTGTGGAAAAGGAAGCTAAGGGATGGGAAAATAGACATAGCATGAGGGATGATAGTGGAGGAGAAATGTGTTACAGACAAGTTGACCAAAGTGTTGTAATTAGAGAGAAGATACATCCATTTCTTGTGGTTGGTTCATAACAGTATTGGTCATGGAGTTCATGAAACGTTTCTCTGAATTGAATCATAGACCAACCGCACTAACTATGGATCCAATCACCCCTCTCATTACCCATTAGTATTATAATGGTTAATTAATTATGATTTATTCAAATATGATAGATAATGAAAAAGATTGATTCGGTATCTATAGATAGTTATAACTTATTTATTTATTTTTATTTATTAATTATTGTTAGAATAAATACATATATAATAGTTATAAATATATAATAATAAATATTATATGTATTAAATTAAATAATGAAATTTTGAATTATGGAATGTTGGTATAGTGGAATTTTTTTGTTGTTAAATGGTAAATGGTCCATATATGCATATATATCTAGCAGTTTTGCAAACATATTAATGTTCAGTAATATCATTCGGGAAACAACAGTTGTCAATTACGATTCAATCTTCATAAATCATAACTTATCAATTTGTAGAAATGGCGGGGAAACAAGTATATTATTATTATTATTCCAGTTTTTTGTAACCAAAAAAAAAGTATATTATTACTATACTACTACTACTTTGGATTTAATAATTATTTTGGATTAAATTAAACTTATTTGTAGGGTTATGTATGTGAAATTTGCATAACAATATGTTGTTTGAGTTGGAGGAAATTAAATAACAATCCTGCGTGTTTATACGCAATAATAACACATGTAGGCTGTAGCAATGTTTTAATTCTGATGGATTTAACTATTATTCTTTTACTAATTGTGTAAAAAGTGCAATGCGTGTTTATACGCATTAATAATGCATGTAGCAATGTTTTAACTCTGATGAATTTAACTATGATTTGCTAATTGCGTAAAAGTTTGTTTATATTATTTTTAATTAAATACAGACACTGGATGCAATATGCAATATATATTTGGTGAACGTTTGTTTTAAAGTTAAGAAATATATATAGTTTAAGGAACTATTTCTTTTTTTATATTAAAAAAACAAAATTTTATATTTTAAACAAGAAATTATTCCAAAGTAAGAATTGTTTTAAATATTTATTCCAAAATATATACTTTTTTCATTATTTTCTAGCCAATTATTGTTATCTTTCATACACGAGGAAAAGATCACGTTCAATATTATTTATAATTTTTTATTTGGAATAAATAAATTTCCCAAACTAATAAGATTATTTACTAAATTTTCTAAATGAATAAATATCTCATTTGTTATTTTTAAATTTGTTTCAAAATGTATATCGTTTACTCTTAAAATTTATAAGAGTTGTCTATTTGCACACTAAAATTCGATTATCAAATCAGTCATTAGTATAAAAAATATATATATGAAAATACTAAATAGATATTAAAAATAATTTAAATAATACATGTATATATAAATAAATATTTGATGATTGATTTGATAGTTGAATTTTAGAGTGTAAATAGTATTTTTTAATTTATTAAAAGTAGTTAAAATTAGCATATTCAATACACACAATTATTCAAGTTTTATTTTTTGAGTAATTTTTCAAGAAAGAAAGAAAGTGTGTAGGAATTATCATATTATGAAGTTATAATAGCTGAAAATTTAGCCTTCTTAACCATATTGAGTGAAGTATCATATGAATCAAATCAAATGACCTTGCAGGCCTATTTATCACAAAATGCCTTCTAACCTTCCTCACATTAAAATACAACTCCATATACTTTTCTTGTGTTACATTTTGCAAAATAGTCTTAATTTCCGGTATTCTCCCAACTCCAATTTGCATGGAGAATTTATTCCAATTAAGGACATCACTGAAGGGCAGAGAGTAATTATCACAAATTATAACTGGGACACACCCTGCATAAATTGCTTCCACAACCCTGGGGCTTGCAACTTCATGTCCACTAGGGCACAAGCAGAACTTGCTTAGGCCCATCAACTTTGTGTAGTCTTGGCCCTTTTCAAGGTACTCATGAACTTGGACTTGTTTGTCTTTCTCCTTCCAACGCTTGAGCAACTTTTTTCTAATGTTACCGTGGGCCCCGCCTGCGAAAAAGGCTAGTATTGTCCTTTTGTTTGGGTGTTGGGCCTTGTCTGGTGGGCCTAGCTTTCCAACGGGCAGGTACACTTCCGGAATGGACACGTCTCTGTTGGGTAAAAACCCTTCTGAGGTGTTGGCATTGCACAGTACCCTTATGAAATTCTTGAAGAGTTTGGGATTTGCATATGAAATTCTTGGACCCTGTTCCATCAATTACAATAAGAGTTTTTGGTGACAATTACAATAAGAGTTTAATTAAGGGAGTTTAATTTTGATATCATAAAATGTTTTACGCAGTTGTATAATTACATTCGATCTTTTAGAAGACCAATAACAAAATTCTTACGATACCTAATTAAATCTACGTGTAAAATATTTTTATACTCATAATATATTAAAATTAAAATTTTAATTACACGAATAAAATATTTTAAATAGTCATAAGAATCAGTATTAATGAAAAATAAAATTATTTTTCTTACCTGCGTTACATAATTAAATGTAGGTGTATTTTACACGTGAAGATTAAATTCTTAGTTTCTTACAATTATATTTGCATAAGGAAAAAATAATGTGTATTTTGGTTTATAAAATTGAAGATATAAATTAATCAACAATGTTAGGTAACTAATAAAAAATCAGTTAATATCAGCAATAATTTATGTTGAATGTTTTATATTTTAAAATTTTAGATGTTCTGTTTATAGGTTTCGAATGTTTTATTTCTTTCATTGTGGACGTTCTATAAACAATAATTACAGATGTTATATTTTTTTGTTGGCTAATTTATTGGTTAGAAAAATATTAATTACCTATACTTTTCCTAAATGAATTTAGGGAGCCTTCTTTGATGATGAAAGTATAATCTGGTCCATGATGGACAAGATAGTTATTCACCATATAAAAAATGTAATGTTTTATTAAAAATAAAAAATTAGTGATAGAAGTTGAATATGAGCCACACATTTAGAATATTCTAGTTAGGTAACCCGGTCCCATGAATTTAGTGACAAGATTTGAAAGAAAAGTGGCACATTAGAAGAAGGTTAAGCAAGATACGGACCCAATCATGGCATGAAAGGAGAAAGTGGTCAGCACCTCTGCTTCTGTTCCAGAAAGGGTACTTTGTTGCAACAAGAGCAATGTAATCCTCCACCAGAAGCTGTAGTCTCTCAGGATCATAGTCATATCTCGTCCTTCTTGGCTTGTAAACATAGCGAATGATCTTAGATACACTCATGGGAATTAAGAACACATGTGCATGTTCTGGATTCTTAGCACTGAAGGGGCTCTTCTTGTTGTTTTCTATTTCATCAATGAATTGTCCCTCAATTGCGTATTTGTTGTTAACAGGTCCGTCATGCACCAATGGTTGTTCTCCTTCCTTGTACACCCACACTTTCAATCTCTTCTTCATCTCATTCTGACTCCTACATACTCAACGAAAACATCGTGTACATGCTACTTAGTAAATATATATAACGAGAAATGTTATATAACTATCAATTTTAATTTATTTTAATCTCATTTCTAACAATCAACTCTCAACACGTTAAATTTATAGTTTAATGTTATATTTTAAACAATACTTTTCAATTTTGATAGCTAAATAATTGCTCAAATAAATTAAAATTGATGATTATATAGCCTTCCTTATATATACCAACACTTTTTTAATCTTTTATGTCTGTGAGTATGCCACTTACTGCTTAAAAGCTTGAGGATTGAAGTAAATGGATCCTTTTGGTTTTCGTTGGTGGTTGCTGCTGGACCTGATAGCTTCAAGAATGGAGGCTCGTGCCCGTGCCAAACCACCTTCAATTCTATCCAAACTAGTGCTCAAATCACCAAACTGAAGAGTTCAACATCCGTTACTTTGAAAATAAAGAAAGAAGAAAAGCATGCATTTAGTAGGTCGTTTATATTTATATATACCTTGATCCTTGTATGAACTAGTGAATCATTACTTGCGGCTTTGGAGAGAAGCTCTTGTAGATGTTGGTTGCCTCTTGAGGAGGGAGAATCTGAGTGAATTCTATGGATCATACGGTGTCGTTCTTGATTTGAGGGAGTGAAGAAAACAAGGGAGAAATTGAGGAGAAACAATAACAAGAGCAACAAACATATTTGGGATCTCAAAGCTTTCAGTTTCATTGCTTTCCTTCACTACTCTGACTCTCACATGACACATCCTTTAGCCTCTTTAATTTTGTTTACTGTTAATTACTGATTGATTGGTTACAACATCACATCAGATTAAAGGAAAGGTACTGTATCTGTATGTATATATAATCTTATCTCAAGAAATATAAATTCATATTTCTAATGAAAGAAATCAGTGGCTTTTTCTAGACAATAGAAATAGAAGATAAATATGATGGCATCAGCCATGGCCCACCAACACCCCTTTTATACAAAGCGCCAACCAATTTATACTTATTGAAGCAAGAGATAAGTTGGAATCTTGCAAGTCTTATCTACCGTTATTAACTTATTAGCCTAAAAAAAGCAATTCATGAGGCAGAAGTTGAGCCTTGTAACCCAAATTGAGTGAAGTATCATCATGTGCATAACAGCATCATACGGTTTAGCTGGTCTATATATACATCACAAAATGCATTCTCACTCGATCTCCTCACATTCAGGCACTACTCCTCATTTTCTGCATGCATGACAACTGACAAGGTATAAATTAGCGTCATCTTCATAATGTATTTAATTGAGATTAATTTTTATTTTCTTACCTCAGTGCTACTTGCTGCTGCAGGTCTATGGGATTGCACCTGTTTCGAGACATTGTCTTTTATGGTGGAATAGAAGAAAAGGAAAAAAGTTCCCTTTGAGGTGTGAGAGCATAAGAAGTAGTTTCAAGGGTACGTTATCACAGGGCCTTTTTTTTATTAACTTATTCTATTAACATGGTTTTACAGTTTTTGCTATTAGTTACGTTGTTTATAGTTGAAGGATTGTTGCGTCAACATGAAAACTACGGCATCTAGTGACATTTATTTGAGTCAAAGTTGAATGAGGAATTTGCATTTCAGACTTGCAAGGAAGACCCTGTATTTAGAAAAGAGAATAAACAATTTATGTATACTGTAATTCAGATACAATCATACAGTGTCTGACAAATTGAATAAAAAATGAAATAACATATATATGGCACCAAACCAAACTGAGACATACATTGACTACAACTATTAATATTCCAATTTGACAGCTTCTAATTATCTCACAGTTGCTTGAAGAATGAAGACAATGCTCCTTATCTCTCCAGAGTAACCTGTTCAATTATAAGTTAACAACATTTCTCAGAGCTAAACAACTACCTTAAAAAATAATAACCAATTTTATGCTGCATATATATGTATATATGTTGTTGAAATGGTACATATAACAAAATATGTATCATTATTGAGATATGGCAGTGCCATTGTCACACCCAAATTTGTCACGCCAATCAAGCATCTTAAGGGTGGCTGCATAATGTGCTAATGCTCCAAATACCACCAGAACATGGAAAATTTGGTGGCTGTGTCCTGCAATGTCAAACCACCCGGGCCTCCACCGTTCTGGGACGCGAGTCACATAGAACAAAGTCCCCATAAGGTAAGATAAGGCCATGGCACATTCATATGCTAAGGTAACATTGCGCCTAGGATTGCCCCAGTTCACAATTGAAGCATGAATTGCAGGCACAATTCCAAATAGTCCCATGGAGCAGAACAACATTGCCCTGAATCCACGGTATTTTCCAGTCGAAAGGGTTGGCGAAAGCAAGGTTGCAATGGTGAATAGCCCCATGGCTGTGATCCCAGCAAGGTAGAGAAGCTGCCAGTGAGGCTGACATAGGAAGACATAGTAAATCTGAGGGAAGAATGAGGTTATGATCATGACTGTGATGCCAACATAGTCAATTCTCAAAAGAAACAAGTTTAAGGAATGGGAGTGGCATGAGAAGAGGTGGCAGATGCTGCTGGAAAGGAGGCAGAACATGGAACCACACAAGAAAACAAAGAATGGCCACCTTGCTGCAATAACTACACCTAATGACTTTGGCTCCATTTTCATTGGTGCTTGCTGTTTCAAATCAAATAGTATTGTTGTTGTTCCCTGCAAAATATATTTGTGGTTTATACTCAGTTCATGGAATAGTAATTGGGACACATTTTGAAGTTTGCAAGTGTAAGGTCACTTACCAGGAACAAATCTTTGAAGTTTTGGGAAACATTCTTTTCTGCACTTGAAGAGAATGACCTAAAGAGGTTATATCATGATGTCCAAATTTAGTTGAAAATTAATATATAAAAAAAAGAAGATACTATATTATATATGTAGCTAGCTAGGGAGTTCACCTAATTAAATAAAATCATGGTCTACATTAGATTAATGCATGTCATGTAATAATGGAAGATGGAGAAAAGCAATTTGCTGTTGAATTACTTCAACTGCAAGTTGCATATAAAGTTTAATTTGGCAAGTCTTTTGTGGTCCTCCAATTTAGAAACTAAAAATGTCCAGCGTCTTTATGGTTGGAATCTTACATCTTACATCATTACTAAAAATCATTTACAACTTACATTGCCTAAGCATCACTAATTAGGAATTAGTCATGGTATATACGGTCTAGCTTTACATTATACTTAATTATTCTTTTAATTTTATTTACAATCAAACTTCATAAAAATATATAAATGATAATGCATGTAAGTACACTCTATTTTTAACACAAAAAATACGGAGAAGGTATACAATGGTACACGTAGATTAATGCATAAAATAATAACAAATATTCATATCCGATTCCGTTATCCACACATTCTTTTAGTAGACACCAAATTGACAATGCTTTTCATTTTTTGTGGTTCACCTATAATAATTATATTTTTATACAGATATAAAACTGATATCTACTAAAAAGGTAAGTGGATAGTATTATTGATTCAAATAACAGAGACATACTAATTAGAAAATCAGTTATGATACATAAACATCACTAATGATGTGCAGATTTGGATGAGAAGAAGAAGGGAAAAGAAAATGAAAGGATGAATTATATACCTGGTAAATAGGCCTAAGAGATCTACGACACGAGGCTTCATCAAATTGGCGAGCGTCAATCCCAGAAACAGAACAAACCCAACTAAATGCCTAATAAAACCAGCAGAAATGGATCGATGAGTATATATGTAAAATAAAGAATGAAAAAAAGAAAGACATGGAAAGGTTAATTAATTAATTGATAATTACGTCCAAACATTCAAAGTCTCGTTATGCCAACGGAAGACGCTGAAGAGAGCTTGTTTGAGAGGCCAATTGGCTCTGTAATAACGCAGAATGTATTCATTGTCCTTCATATAATCCGGAAGCTCCCAGAAACATAAGAGAGGATACCGTTTCCTTTCATTCCTTTCGTCTCGCAACATCTTCTTCTTCCTCCTCTTCTTGTTATTCTCCTTCTTGTACAAGTAATAACTCAACGACGACGTTTCTTTATTATTATTATTATTATTATGATTCCGCTTCTTGAGCAGCTGTGCTTCTTTCCTGATCTGATGACTATAGTTCATGTTATCTTGTAATTTTGTTTGCACTCTCCAGTTTCGTGGATTGATGGTAATAATAAGTGACAAGTAATAAGTATTGTATGTTAATGTGATGAATTATGATGATGAGATGTGTTGTTGTCTTGTTGATGCGTGTGTGGGTGGCTATTTGGCGATGGAGTAATGGAGGGTTGGCTTCTCAACTGCACCCAACTGCAGCATTAAATTAACCACTCTCTCTCTCCGGAACCTTTGGCGCTATTCTGTGGGGTTTGTTAACTTAAATTAACTTAAATGTTAGGCCGCACACTTTTATTTTCATTCTCATTTATATTCATGTTAGTAATGCTATGAATCAGCGTTAAGAAGCCAATCCTATTTTCTTTGGTTTTCAACACTTTCTCTATTCATATTCATATATAATAGCTGGAATTTCATTCATTTATATTATTGTTATTTTTATTTTATATATATATATTTGTTTCTATGTGGTCAAATGTCCAAATATCTAATATTTGAGATTTAGGTCACTTGTATTATATCTACATATATCTACCAATCTCTTCGTGAAGTGTGGGCAACTACATCGTTCTATCTGATTTTTATTTTTTTATTTTTATCTTCTACAGTTAAACAATGTTTCCCATTAATTATATATATTTTAACTATGCTGATATCAAAAAATTTTCTCAACTACAAACTAACTTCTCTTTATTCATAGCTATATAAATAAATAAATAAATAACGACTTTTCTTAAAAGTAAAATAAAATAGAATGTCATATCCGAACTAGTTAAAATAGGAGATGAGTTAGTTAAAAGAGATTTATTCTATTTATGTTCATAGTGTTGATGCATAAATTATATTTTTTGTTTGGCTAAAATAAATCATTTTTTACCGGTAAGAAATTAAACTTATTATATCCAAACAAACAAAGGCAACTCCTGATATGAGTTAAAATTTGCTTGTGGTTAGCTAGTAAATCAAGTTTAGCCTTCCCATTTAACTTTTATTAACTACTAATTAATAACTAGCTAGAGCCACAAGTAAGCTCAATTATGCAAACCATGCATATGAATTATGATAAATTATTTGAGCTATATATTTGTCTCAATTCCATTTACATTGGTTCCTTGGATGCAGCTATATAGCATAAACTTTGTCCTCCAAATCTTTTTATTTTATTTTATTTTTTTTTGGTGATAATCAATTATACTACTATGTTATTTCAGATTTTGCGCTGTTGTTTAATTTTCCCTTTAGAATTATTGTTTATTAATCTTACGTTGAAGAATAAACCCGTATATTCTTCCTTCTAAGGAGGAGTAAAGGAAGAAAAAAGCATGGTGGGCCACCTGACCTATCTACTAATTATAGCACTCTCCAAGTCATTAATTAACTCAGGGTCCATATATTATCATCAAGAAGGGTCAATGATTGGGGTGTGCATTTGGATTGCAAAAATTATTTTAGTATCAACTATTTTTGTAAAATTAATTTTGGTTAAAATTGAATTCATATACGGTGATATCGCAACTAGTTATGAACGTATTATTTTATACAAACAGGTCAAGTGCTTTATAGTTTACGGTAATCCAATGATCTTAATTGTTGATTTTAATTTGTATATATTTTAAAATTATTTTATAATTAAAATTAACAATTAAAATCATTAGATTACTATATATCCTGAAACACCTGACCTACTTTTTATTTTATATTATATAATGTTAGTTTTAAACATCTATGAAATTAATGTTATATATATTAATATGCAATAAGGTGTTTTTAAAAGGGGTGGGCCAATATATTGAATTGTTTGGCAAGGTGCCGATATTAACGAAACATGAAATCAACCAATCCTATGCTATATTTGAGTAGTAGTATCAAAATTGTAATGCAAGTGAACATATGTATGTAGGCTCATGGCTGAAGAATCATATCAATTCTGTAAACACACATGCATGCAGCATGCATGCAACTTTTAATAAAGATAGGAGTGGCATGAATTCTTTTAGTAACCTCTAAGATAATAAAAAAAATAATATAATTTTATGAATGATTATATATTTGGATAATTTTATTATACAAAATTTATTATGAGGACGAAAAACTCGTTTTTTTTAGTGTTAAAATTTTTTATGGATAGTTTTGATATTTTTTGGTATATTTTATATATCTCAACTCAAAAAATAATGAATCCGTATTATCAACTCAAAATCTTTCAAAACAGATATCTTAAAACATAAATATAGGATGTTGATAAGTGGGGAGAAAAATACTGTATAGTGTATAGTAAGAAATATGATGCATATATTAATGCGCGTAATTTGGATATGATGAAAAGAAGGGGATTAGAATTAGAATTAGAATTAATTAGGCGTTGAAAAATAGTGTTATGATTTTGGAGGAGAATGAAATTAGTTGGGGAGATGGTGAGCAGTGAGCAGCTAACCACCCAGGAGTGGAGTGTTGTATTGGAAAGAAACATAATTAGGCAACACCGGTGGGTTGGTTAATGGTTAGTTCTTCAAACTTATAATGTTCAAAGACTATACTATTTAAGTATTTATTACAAGAACATGTTTTTAAGTTACACGATTACACACTCAACCACCTAATATGTCCATACTCACCACGTTCATAATTGTCACTTCATCCATTTTTATCGGTATTTAAAGTAAGGTTTAATTGAAAAAGATATTTTGTTCATTTTTCAATTCGGAAATGAGCTATTGCCTCACTATTCATTCCATGTCACATCTCAGTATCTCACGTTTCAATCAATGTTATATTATATGGTATATTTAATTTTTCTAACTTCTAATAAATAGTAAATAGTCTTGCTTCTCTTTCATAGTTTGAAAGCTCTTCTTAATTATCATGAACAGTATAGATTAAAAGCTCTTTCATGGTTTAAATAAAAGCTCTAATTATTATATATTTTTGTATATGCAATTAAACCTTTTTTTTTTTGGACCTGGTCTTTTCTTTTGTCACCAAAAAATTGAAGACCGGCTCTTGCTAAACGTAAATTTGTTTTTGTCCAAATAAATTTTTTTGGAGTAATTGTACTCCAGTTTTTGTCGTGCAGTAGTTGTTTTCTGTGTGTCCCAAATTGTTGGGCTATTGTTTAGTGGATCATACCAATCAGGACTGAAAAGTGTTTAGTAGAAGAAAAAAACAACCCTTATCAAATTCAAATTTCATTGGGCCTTTGGCCCCTTTTGTTTACCAAAAACAATCAAATTTCATTAGCGGGCGTGGAAGCGGGTCAGGGAAGTGGGGTTTGGTAGGTTAGTCATGGCAGTAGCCCAAGTCCAAAAAAAAAAGTGAATAAAGATATAAACGGATACAAATACCAGACCAAAAAAAAAAAACGGATACAAATATAAAAAATTCCTTTAATATAGATTTTATTCCTTACCAATAAAATAGAATACAGATGTATAGACATATATTTTTAATAAAATTCACATATGTACCACTTACATCTATACGAATAAGTTACTAATTATAATGTGTGTGAGAGAGACTGAACGAAGATAAAATGATAACTATAATCTATAGATGAGCAAGTATTATGAGAATAACTTAATACTTTTTTGTCAATTAAAAAACAAGAACTGAATACTCTTGTTTTGATATATTATTTGCATTTTAGGTCTATTATTTTCTTAATTTAAATTTTAAAAAATTAATAAAATAAAAAATAACTTCAATTTAATCCACAATGCTAAAAATCAACTTCAAATTATTTACTCTTAGAACACAAGCAATTCTCTTTATAAATATAAAGAAAACTTAATTAAGCATAATTATTTGATCGATGTTACTGTCTTACAAGTGAGGTTCTGTACTGGGCTATTTTACTCAATCACCCTTATTTTGGAAACTTATTCCACAAATATCCTTGTTTTCAAACAATTGACGCAACTGTTCCCGTTTAGCCATGGTGGCAGTTAATTTTTTTTTTTGACTTGCTGATTTAGAGGCGCCTTTGCGTTTAACGGAATCTACGTGGAGGTGTGGAAGCGGCTAGTGCCTCCCTATGAGATGACGCCATTAGCAAAAGCGCATTCAGGGGAAAATGACTTTGCGAAACACGCCTCTTTGTTGAAAAACGTAAACCCTTTGTCAAACGAGAGCAGATGTGTCAATTGTTTGAAAACAAGGATATTTAAAGAATAAGTTTTCAAAACAAGGGTTCTTGAGTAAAATAGCCCTGCGATTTTACTTTTTAGTTTTGAGGCTATCATAGATTCGTAGTGCGTCAGCATCCATCATTTTACTGGTCCTCCGAGTCCGAGGACATCAAAGGAATTGTGATGGATCACCTATTACGTTGGGATTTGGAAACCAAGAATATCAGAACAAGACAAAACGGATAATGTAAAAAATTGACATCAGGCCAGCCACAATGCCTCGCTCTACGACAAAACTACCCGCTTTCTTTGCGGTTTATAAAGCTCTGCCAGTAGCACAATGATCATCACTCACCTGAACCTCATGTCCTTTTCTACTCTGTACTCTTGGTTTTGGATCATTCTCTATTCTCCCTTCTTCATTTTCATTCTCATTTTCTTCCCTTATATCTGATCTGATAAATATAAAGGGAAAATCTCAACCATTAAATTAAATTTAGCAGTGATAAAATGTTAAAAGAAAACAAGTCTGAAGGTGTGATGAGATCAACTATTGTTTGCTTCCAACTTCCAAGTTCCAAACTAGGCATATAAATTGCAATGAGAACAACCCTTTATTAAAAATATGATGTGACGTGATGTGTGTAGGTACAAAACCAACAAGCAGCGAAAGTGAAACAAGGGGAAATATGCTTCATGGGGGGGCATCTTTGTTTGGTGAAGAGAATGATTATGGTAGTTACATATAAGGGTATCAAGAAAACTTTATGAACATTGACCAGCCACAGATGAACTCATTCATCCTGGGAGGTAGCCTGCTTTCTCTATCAAAGCCTGGATATCAGCACTGCTGCTTCCTGTGGCGGCTTCAACAATGTTGGGGCTGTCAAATGGCATCACATCTGAAAGAGGATAGTTTCTGTTGTTGTGGACTTGACTCATTGCACTACTGCCCACTCCTTTCAATATCACGCTTTTGTGCACGCCGCCAACAAGTCCTTCGTAATCGGTGTCACCGCATTCTCCAACAAATACCACCATCTTTGACAGTTCGAAACCCCATCGAACATAAAGGTATCTAAAGGAGAATCACATAAAGTTAGCAGCTGTCGCAAATTAAACTTTTTCAGCAATGGCATTTAAAGACTTGGTCATAAAAAAAACCCGATATATGAACTGACTTAAAAATAGTTCCCAGATGTGCATATTTGCAAAGATATTGAACAATTCCATCCAAGAATGCCAGAAGGAAATGCAGTTAAGAACCTTTGGAAGGATAATTAAACAATACCTGAGAGCTTGGGAACGAGATGCCAATACTGGTATAACATTCAGTCTTGTTCCATTTTGGCAATAAATAGGATGACAACGCAGGGCTTGGATTCTCAGCAACTTACGAAGCTCCTTAACTGGGGGAACCTGCAAAAATACAATAAGACAATAAACTCAAATTAAAGTGAATATAGAAGAGCCAAACCTGAAAAAGATGCCTTTTATAATACAAAATCATCAACAATCAACAATTACCTTTCCTGGCTTTTGCACTTTGAAAGTATAACAGTAGTCAGTAGAAAGCTGTTCTGATGGACTAACAATCTGTTCATCATTCTCCCCCTTCTTTTCAGTTATTGAAGCTGCCCAACGTACTAAAGTCTTCCTCAACCCTTCTCCTCCCCATCGGTATTCAATGTGTGAGTGGTAGTACAAGTCAACCACAAATGGGCGCTCCTCAGGATTGAGCGATGGATAGTAGAGATCACTGCCACTATTACAAATATAAGCATCAAAATCACTGGGGCTCAACCCACCTGATACCAGAAATGATTGTATCTCTGATATAGTTGAGGATGTTGACAGTATGAACCCAACAGTGCCTTCAGCTTTCTCCTTTTTGGCAGCCTCAAATATTGTTTTAGTGGTTTCAAGAAGATCTGAAGCAGTGTCAGAATCCACAGCAATGACAAAGAGATGCTTCCTTCTCCTCAATGGCGGAAATTTACCAGCATTTGTATTTTGATCTGATTTTTCTGTACCCTTGCGTACATCCTTAGAGATACCCTTTGACCATGACAAAACAGCATTCTCCAGCCTTGTATTTCTGTCAGTAGCATTTCCATCAGGATCTAAAGAGCTATCATTTCCACTACCACCACTCTTCTCTCCATCCAACGAAAACTTCAGGTTTAGAGATAAATCCTGTAAATCTCTCAGGGAATCACCTGGTGACTCAGATTCTGAACTTTCTCCTCCATCCTCACTTCGCAGCCACTGTGGGTGTCTTGGTTTGCAAGTGGCTATTTTAGACAAGTAATTCTTGCAATGCTCTGGCCATGAAAATAAATGAATATTCTTCAATCCATTCTGTCTACATTTTGCCCAAAGTTGCTTGTTGCTGACAA
>JASCZI010241697.1:48561-74630 GCA_036250425.1 Stylosanthes scabra
CACAAGCAAACCATTGTCAAGTACCTGTATAAAATTAAGCACCAATCAGTCACGGAAGTTTCCAAGGGAACCATCTCAAATCAAAACACATAACCACCATTCAGAGGGCATACCCGATGAATATCAACAGGACCTCCATTTTTAGTGGCAACAATTGGCAAACCATAAGCAGCTGCCTGCACGACAAATATGTAAATTGATTTTTATTTCTCCGAAAAGAAATTAACCGAAGATAAATTATTCAGGATTCAGAATATCACCTCAATTAAGGTAAGACCAAATGGCTCGATGAAAGCTGGATTAATGAAAACACCCTGCATAAATATTGGATCTGAATGAAATGTAAATGACAAGATAGTTTGCAGGGGATGAGAATACAGTAACGTAGATTTACTCACAACTGGTGTGAACTTATGCAAAATATTATTTCACGTTAAGTATTTACAAGAGGATATAATCACACTAGACTACGAAATCATGAGAAATATATACAAGTGGATGCACCCACATAAGAGTTAAAGACACCGTGCAGTACACTAAAAACTAGGGAGGCTAGCAAGGGGAGGGAGTTACATATGTACCAAAAGATATTACAAGACTGTTATATTAATTTTCTTCTAATCCTCTTTAAAGCTTGACATATAATTGTTCTATTGTTTACTGAATCCGGATATATTTACCTTTGTCTTTGCTGCTAGACGATATATGTCAGGTACTTCATATTGTTTGTGGTGTTTAGGATATGCCACTTGCCCATATAGATCATACTTGTCAATCAACTTTAGAACTGAAAGAAGAACAGATGCATTTGTGCTCGACATTTCATCAATCCCTTCTCGGTTACCCATAATTAATGTCTGAAAAGCCCAAAGGAGAGGTAGATAACTGGTCAGACAATCAATACAAAACAGCTTAGTCAACAAGCAAAGAACAAAATGATACTCAAAAGTTTCATACAAGATTAGCAAGCTCGCGAAGAGGGCGACATTCTCCAAATGCTTTCACCAAAGTTGTGATGTTCTTTTTGGGATCCGGTCTAGCCAGGGCAAGTATCATAGGTTTGCGAGGGTTGGTAAAGAAACGCATTATCTAGTAATAAAAATTTTACACATTTATTAATTACGTTGTATTTAAAATAGAACTGGCTGATTATACCAGGAAACACTAAAAGAAATGCAGAAAGCATATTTCGAACCTCGGACCAAATAGGTGGATCTTGGGGAGCAGGATGGTCCAAATTCCCTTCTAGTTCACCATCTAAATCACCATCTTGTGGAGCAATGTGATGGAACTCCATACCAGGTGGAATTATCTGTAAGGTGCAAGAAGATATAACATTCAATTTTACATGAAATAACATTAGCAACGAAATATTACTTAAAGTATCGTGCATTGGAACAGGATGCCTGCTGTTATCAAGAAGTATTACACAAACTACAAGTAGTGTCTAGTCTTTCTCACCCAATGTATTCAAAACTCAAAAGAAAGTAAGACACTCCGTATGTCCAAAGTCATTGTCATATGCACCAAATAAACTAATAGAGCTATTATTTTCCTGGACAAAGTTATAAACTACCAGTATCTATTCATTTCATCTTTTTATTTTATTTTGGGGGGTTGCTTAAAATTACTTGTTTGACTTAAACAATATAAAATAAAATGATGAATACATTCTTATAACTCTAGCCACCAGAAATCTATAATTCAAAATCAAGACCGCCTGATTTATACCACAAGAAAGTCCATCAAGTTGTTGCTGGAAAGTTTAACTTTGATTTAGTACTTACAGCCATGCGAGGCATGAATCTTCCATAACAGCTCACATTACGCCGGATCCTTGCTCGTAGTTTACGCTCCAATACTGGATCAAAACCATCATACAAGCGCCATTGTTCTTCTATTTCCTGCCTGGTGCTTGTTATGACTATTTCAGAAGAATCAAGGGATAATTCTTCAGCTTCTATCCTTCGCATAATCTTGTAAGTTGTGTTTATTTCATCCTTTGATAGTCGGCCTTGCTTTAAAAGTTGTTCCAACTTATCTCGACCAAGTGAGTGGCCGGTAAAAAGCATCGGAACATTTAAAGCACCAGATAGAAGAGCAGCAGAGTCACCAGCATCTGCATAATGCCCATGGATAGCAACCGGCCAGACAGCATGGCCACTACCAATTTGCTCCCCAAGAGATTTGGACATCTGTATAATGTGGTTAAGAGCTCCATCAACAAATTCCGGAATGTAAGGCCAGAGATTTTCTTTTGGAATGTATTTATCTCTTGGACCAAAGGGAATACGAATGATATAAGAACCACTGCTCTCTCCCATCTCATCTTCTAAATCATCATTGTTTCTTGGAGACAACATTTCCGTCGGCTCCCCATAACTGCTATCCACATCGGGTGACGACACTTGTCTAGTCAGTAAATCAACCCGGTAAACTCCCGGCATTGATCCCAAGGCCCTCGCTAGTTCCACAACATATTTAACCTGCTCAGTAGAGACATACCAAAACAAAGAAGAGAGAATTCAAGTTTCTCACATCAAAGGTAAATATTACTAACATTTAGAGAGTGCAGAACAATACAAGTAGCAATCAAAACAGAGCAGATTCTTAACACAACCAAAAAAATGAATGAATGAATATAAGTATTACCTGACCACCAGTATCAGAATCACGTCCCAACTCCATATTCTCTCCTCGAATCAGCCCGTGAATGCTGCATTGCATTTGTACCGGTTGTTAAAATCAAATGATAACCGTAGCATGTTTCAATTCTTTATTCATTTATATCCATCCACCCGAGAATCTCTGAATCAAATGAGCTACACTACGCTATTTGATTCGATGGAGGTATCTGATTCAAACCAAAGTCAAGAAGAAACCCGTAAAGAGAAATTAAAGCAGAAGCGATGACAACCTTATGAGTACAATGTAGAGCTTCTTGCCCTTCTGAGAGTTGGCCCAGGCCTCCATGGCATCGGCGGAGCTGATCCTAGGCAACTTAGTCTTGTTGGATTCGCCGCCGTGAGCGGAGACGTCGCTGACCGGATCTCCCTTCTCGCCTTCAGACAAGTCCTCAGACATATCAGCGGTGGCTTCCCTGCGGCCTCTCTCTCGCTCGAGGCGGCGCTTGTTGACTCTGTGCGCAGTTTCACTCTCGAGCTGAACCGAATCCAAAGCAATCAATCAAATAGAATAACAGAATTGTGCAGAATTGAAGATAATAGAAGCGAAACGAACCTGCTTCTTCTGACGAGCAAGATTCCAAATCCTCCAGCACATGTTCTCCAATCTGGTGTTGCGTTCCTGAGGGCTCCTGGTAGAAGAAGCCTAGAAGAGCGTAGAAAAACATAATGAATGGAATGGAAGGGATCGAAGCGAGAGAAAGAGAGTGTGATAGGAATAGGAGAGCATACCCGAACCCAGGAGCGGTAGAGATCGGTCTCGTCGAAGCCGATGACCTCCTCAACGAAGTAGCGGGTAGGACTGAACCTTCCTCTCTCGCGGAGGAGGAGGGAGGATTTTGCATCTTCGAGGCCGGGGCCAACGTCCAGTATGGCCTCTAGGTAGCTGTTCAACCAATCATTCCCCGCCATCTCTTGTTCTTGTTGCTGCTGCTACTGCCGCTCGATGATGAAGCAGAAGCAGAAGCTGATGCTGATGCTGATGCTGATGCTTTATTGAAGAAGAAGAAGGAGGAGGGAATATTCGAGGAGAGAAGTGTGGAGATGGAAGAGAGAGAGAGGAACACTGAACTGTGATTGCGGGCGTTGGGCTCTTTAAGCGGTTAAAGTTATTTCTCAATTTTCTCTCTTTTTTATTTTTTATTTTTATTTTATTCGGATTTGGATTTCGGTCCTCACAAGTCCATGTTTTTGAGACTTGGAGGGTGCTGGGACCGTCCGCTCGCTCTTCTCGCCTATTTCTTCTTCTTACTTCATACCATCTACCATCATATCATATGATTTATGAATGACTATTGCTAGTTTGCTACATGTCTCGTGCTAAATTAATTAACACATCTATCTATATTAATTACAAATAAATGAATAATTGATTATAATTAAAAATGAAAAATAATGCAGGAGATGAGGACAATGCGTAGACCATGACGACCCATTTTGTGGGATTATTTATGAAGCCTTGGATTTTGGAAAGAGAGACTGCTGTTGCTTAACGTTATGAGTAGTTTTCTTTTTTTTTTTAATTTTAAGAATTAAGAATTTCATGCAAGAGAAATCTGAGTTCTGGAATTTCTGGCTTTGAAATGTTTATTATATATTTTTATGATTATTTATTTGACTTCAGATGGTGGAATTCTTGAGCCCTACTGCCTCCTACTTTGCCCAACGTAGCGATTGAATTGAATCAAAGGAGAGGTCTCGAATCAGCTACATGTGAATATGTGTGTAACAAACATGAGGTTTAACCGTTTAATCTAAGAAGAAAGAAAAGAAATGCTATTTGTTTTGGCAAAAGACTAACATTCATACCTACCTGGGTGTTTTCAGTGCCTAAATAAATAAGATTCAAATATTTATTTACACTAGTCACTTTCAATCATTAAGGAATCACAAACAAGGCATTCATACTTCGTACATATGAAGTATAGTCGAAAAAAAAAAATCCCTTATCAACGTATAACTAATAAATATATTGTTATTCAGATGGGAAAAGTTTACAATGAATCAGGTTCATGGTGGATCAGATGAAATATTTTAAAATAAATAGTTAAAAAATTTTTATATTTTATTTTTATTACTTATTATAAAATTACAATCACTATCGACCATTCATTTGAAAATATTCTATCTGGTTCACCATAAATCAAGTTCACTTTAGACAAAGTCTATAAAATAATCTAAAAGTTAAATTTTAAAAGGTAAATTAAATTATTAATCAATAAAATAATACTACGAAATTAAGGTTAATAAATTAATAAGGAGCTAATGAGTATAATTAAAAAAATAATAAATAAAAAAAATAATATTAATTTCCTATTGTGTCTCTAATATTATTATAATCTAATCAAAACTACGAAACCAAATTAAATCCTTTAATTTGAGTAGTCGTTTCCTTTGTTTCATAAACAGGATATGGTTGTGACACGTGTACGGTTGGTTTGCTGCTTGATCTGAAGGTCCAATTGCATCTGGACGAGGTGCATATGATATTGTATTAATGTGATCAGTTCTTATTATACCAAACTTGATTGAAATTATTGCTTATATTAAAACATAATTGTTTGTCCATCTATTTTTTATATGAATATTTATTTAAAAAGTTCTACACTTCTATCTCCTTGCCAACCTGCATTTTTATTAATAAATTTTAAGTTGTATATTATTAATGATATTGCTCAATGTTTGTCTGGTTGCTTTTCTACATTATTTTAAAATGTTAATTATTATGTAGTGATAATTAAAAATGAAGAATGCTAAGAGTCAACATTTTAATATAAAAAAGTGAAGAATTAAGTAGTGTTATTTGTCATTTTAATTATATTCATAATAAGATTTTAAATTTAAAATCACACACCAAAGAAGACTTCATTGAAAGAAAAGTTATAAAATATCAAAACAGGTATTAAAAGTATATTTGTACTATTTTTTTTTTTGACTAAAGTATATTTGTATTATAATAAGTATATATATAAAAGAATATTTATGAGAATATTATTTTGAAGGGATCATGTTATCATTATTCCCGCTAATGTTATTATATTTGTGATGCGCATATATGAATATGATTGAACCATAGATGTTTTTGTTTCTCTTTTTATAATGTATGTGACTATGTGAGGCATATCCGTTAGGCATATACACCATGGACATGACCTAACTTCACATTCAAATAGACACATGGCATGTCACAATTTGGTCTAAGTAATAATGTTGTGTTAATACTAATATAGTGATACATGTATAGGTATGGGCTTAAGATCTATTTATAATAGTTTTTAGAATAATCTAGAAAGTTAGATATTTTACTATAAATAGTAAAGAAAAATATATACTCAAGTATGCAAATTATCAATGAAATTGTTATCTTTCCTCTTTTGGGATTCCTCTCTAATGAAACTATCTTCTTCTTCCTATTGTTCTTCCCTAATTTCCCTCTAATTCTCCTATTCTCTTCCTAATTTCTACAATTTTAGCTTATAGGAGATCTTACTCCTATCATTTGATGCTTTCATTCCTCACCATGCCAATCTACCATGATTACCATGGTGATTCAAAGAGCTCAAACATTTCCACTTAGGATCAAATTCAAATAAATCTCAAATTCTTGCTTCCAATCTATCAACCTATTCTCTGTGATTCTCCTGTTGTTTCATCCTTCATCAGTGATCAGAAACAGCCGCATATTTGTCAAAAATTTCAGCAATCCTGTGACAATATCAATGCAACTTTGAGAAAGTTGATTCGAGAAGAGGAGGAAAATTTATATCAAGAATCTCATGCACAAATCCAGCAAGATTTAGATCCAGAAATTCAACCGCAAATTCAACCAAACAAAACCAGATGTGAAGAAATTGAGAAACCAAATCCATAATTTGCCAAATCAGAATATACAGAAACAGATTCATCAATCGATAATTTAATGCAAGAGTGAGATCAACAAATTCAAGCAAAATCAGAATTGAAGTTTCGAAGGATCAACAACTACTCAACAAATGAAGAATAATGGAATTCAGCTATCCTTCAAAATCTAACAGAAGTAAATATAGATCTAGAATTCATTAAGAGCACTAAACCACAACTGAATTCAAAAATACAAATTAGATCGCAGTTTCAGAATAGAGTAGATGAAGATGAGTTTGATGGGAGGAGCAATTACCCGGGAGTTTTCGATTGGAGCGTGACGGTTTTGGTAGATCGGCCACCTCCAGAACAGCCGGATCTGCATTCAGTCGCGGTGGGTGAGGGTGAACCGGGATCGTCATTGGTCATGGCAGAGCAGAAACGCATGGCTGTGTTGGTAACGGCGCCAGGGCAGTATCGCGGAGCGCCAAGGTCGGAGCCTTCGCGAAGAAAAACTGGATAGCCGCGTCGATGGAAGACAGAGCCATGCCGGTGGAAGACGCAGCGACAAAGATGAGAGGCATCAGCGAGGTTGGTTACGACGGCACTAGGAGTAGCGCCGAGGTCGGCGCTTCCGTAAGGGAAAAGTGGTCACTCACAATGGCGGCAAGTAGAACATCTTTTGTGTCGGCGAAGGGCAGAGCAACGTGGAGGAATGAATTAGCTCGGTTCTGTCGAATCTCGCCGATCGTGGCCAAGCCGCCACCTCTCCTAGCGGCGATCTTCCCGTGGGACCAAGAAGGGGCGTGCTCAGAGAAGGCAATGAGAACGGCGGGTTGCGGAGGTGAGACGGAAACTGTGGAGGAGAGCGTTGGTTTTCGCGTGGCGGGACACAGCGATAGCCATAGTGGGTTGTGGTCGTACGACGGCTGTGGGTTAGAGGTGACGCAGGCTGCTGCACCTCCTGAGATCACTTGGACATGGTAGGGAGGCGGCATGGTTTCTAGGTTGGTCCTCCTTCTCTCGATGTGTGAGGAAGACGGTAAAGTGCTGATGGATCAACTCCAAATTAATGGGCCACTTAGGTTGTTAAGGATTGGGTCTAATACTACAGCAAATGATTTTGAGGAGTTAGTGGGCTTAATGTTTGTTATTACACAATGGGATCCTGGCGGTGAAAATTTTTTTAGGTAGTAGAATAAAAAAATAAAATAATATCATTTATCAAAAAAAAAAAAAGAAGCTAGTATTTGTTAATTTGATTATAATTTGACTTTACAATTTTAATTAGGATTTATATTTTTCCAACCTTGAGGACAAGATTGTTTTGAAGGGTTGGGTAATGATACATGTATAGGTATGAACTTAAGACCCATTTATAATAGTCTTTAGAATAATCTAGAAAGTTAAATATTTTACTATAAATAGTAAAGGAAAATACGTACTCAAACATGCAAATTATCAATGAAATTATTATCTTTTCTCTTTTGGAATTCCTCTCTAATGGAACTATCTTTTTCTTCCTATTGTTCTTCTCTAATTTCCCTCTAATTCTCCTATTCTCTTTTTAATTTCTACAATTCTAGCTTAGAGGAGATCTTACTCCTATCATACACACTATTTGATTTAACTTCAAAAGATTCAAACTAAAGTTTGAAAATTATAATAAGGAACACGTAGTTTTTACCTATTAAGTCATAGGTAATATTAATTATTTGAAAGAAAAAAACTTCTAAAATGAAAAAAAAAAATAACGTTTAATGACCATTAAATTCAATACATATGATTGGTATGAAGTTGGCGTTTTGTGTAATCTAATACGCAGCCATACATACACAAAACCTGGGATAAGCGTGTGATGACAATAATATTGAATAAACCCAGGGAGCAGTAGTGGATAATATGAAACTGCATGTGATCCTTTTGTTTTATTTTTATTTTAATTTTAATTCCTGAATACGTAAAACACCCAACGAAGTCTATATTCGTAATTCGTGTTTCGTACTTTCATTATCCATTTCTCTTGGCTCGTGATAACTTGGATTATTGGATCTATTTCAAAACTTTAAACATTCATATAAAATAACATAAAATAACAATAGTTTAACTTTAATCTATATATTTTGGTTTGAAATTCTAAATGATTATCAATATAGTTTTGTTTCTTTAAATATATATTGATTTTCCAGATATCCACGAACTCGACAATTTGAAAATTAATTCTTTACGAATTTGAAATTCATTTAAGGGTTTGTCGTTGGCCACCGAATTACTGCATGCATGAGACGAAATTCGAACTCCTGACACTTACGTAAGCGGACTAGTGAGCTAAGTTTGTTATTATATTTTAAATATTTAATTTGTGCAAGTTTTGTTTCTAAATTGCTAATGATCAGATGTTTTTGCGTGTTTAAAGTTTTGGATAGATTTTGCAAAGGCCAGACCAGTAAGATTCACAACAATGTTATCACCGAAAATTAAAATTTACAACAATTTGTTTACCAAAAAAAGTATTCACAACAATTTCGGCCATAAGCACTTTTTGGTCATGGGCCTATAAGGGCCATAAGCATTTAAATTCCGTTGTTCAAATAAAGTTGGATCTTTCATGGGCCCTTGGCCCCGTTGACTCACCTTAAAAAAAAATTGGATCTTCACACTCTAGCCTAAAACATTGGAGCTTCACATTCTAATAATCTTAAACACCAAATTAAGCCTATGTCCAAAAAAAAAGCCAAATTAAGCCCGTTAACTCTCCCAAAAGGATCAACGAAATAAAATAAAAACTCAACACTAATCCCTACAGAATAAAATAAAATAAAATAATCTCTCTCCCCCTTTCTTCCATGTGGAGTAAGTAAAAGAAGTGTCCGATTTAATAATTGAGAGGATTTGATTTTTTTTTTCTTTGGGGACAGGAAGGATTTGATCATTCGATTTCATATGATTAGTAAAGACGCATCAACTCATGTTTCATTTTTAGTTGAAACATGTATTTGCAAAACAAAAAGTATCCATAATTTAATTGAACATTTTTACTCTTCTTGTTCAGTCTATACATTATTTCTAATTTAGAAATAAATTATTTTCCTAATTTTAAATTTTAAATTCTTCGAAATATAATAATTATTTTTTAGATATATTCTTTTTGTGATAAAAAAAAATATTTTTTAATATGTATGGGAGTATATTATATCCTTTTGTCTTTTTATAATGATCATGTTTTTCAATTTTCTATGCGTAACAAATATTAAAGAAGAATAATGTTGTAAAATTAATGTTAAAAAACTAATAAAGAGTGAATAAATATAAATAGAAAAACAATAGATGGTAAAACTTTCTTTTGATTTTATTATTATTTGTATGATCGTATCACGTATGGATAACCCTTTTCACACTTACGAGATTAAAGACGTTGATGTTCTCTAAGAAATGATTATGAAAATTAAATTTCAATAAAAAAAGAGAATGTCAAGCATACCCTCCAGATAGTTTCCGGGTAATTCCACAACCTCTTTCCAGTTTCCACTCTTTCCTCTCGAGACACACAAACTTCAATTGGTCAACCACGCCATCAAAATCAAAACCCAACACAACACAATAATAATATCATCATAATAATACTCAAATCAATAAAAAAAGACAAACAATTAATTATTTTTAATTATTACTAAATTAATATAGGACTATGAGATCAACAGTATATCATAGTAGAGACGGCAAATGAGTTATACGTCAGAGTCCACCATTGCTACCTCCTTCTTCTTCTTTCTCTCTTTCTCTCTCTAAACCCTCTCTTTGCAGACTTTGCTGAATACTAAATTCTAAAATTAATTGATTCTTATCTGTTATATTTTTTATTTTTAAAAAAGTACAATATTCTGAGTTCTGAATTAGTTTCAAGTGTGAAACCGGGCTTATTAAATTTTCCTCCATAGCCGCCTCTTATTGTCTCTGTGTGTTTCTTTTTCTCTTCTTGCTATGCTTTTAGCTCTAACCCCCTTTCTTCCTCATTTCCCAAATCCCAAAATCCCAGCTTTCCTTGGTTTTCAGCTCAAAGTTCTATCCTTTTGAGTAATCGGAGTTGTTCCAACAACACTTGATAGTTGATAGATTTCCGTGGTCTTGGGGTTCTATGCCAGCTGGCTCTTTGTGATTTCTTTTTTGTCGGATTGTAAGAACTGGGTGTTCGAGGTTTTTGGAGAATTTCCAGCACCCGTGATAAAAAAAGGCAACTTCTCTTTTGCTTTGA
The DNA here is from genome assembly GCA_036250425.1 of Stylosanthes scabra. Taxonomy (NCBI): domain Eukaryota; kingdom Viridiplantae; phylum Streptophyta; class Magnoliopsida; order Fabales; family Fabaceae; genus Stylosanthes; species Stylosanthes scabra. The sequence goes on from JASCZI010241697.1 coordinate 59,338, forward strand.
TCTAACTTGCCTTTTTTTTTTCTCTGCACAAATTCATCTTTGCCTTCTCAGTTCATGATAGCCCAATTCAATTTTTCTGGTGAATTGGGCTATTAGATTTGTTGATTATTGCTAGGATACTTCAGAGAAAGGGGATTGTTCAATGTTTTTGAACTCTGAAACCAAGGGTCATTTGGGGTTTGGTGAAGTTCCAGGTACTATTTAGGTTAAATTATGATATGATGCTTTGATCAGGTTTCTTTTGGTTCTGTTTGGTAGAAGTTGTATACACCAGCTTGGTTCTAGGTGTGCCTTACAAGGAAATGCTTTCATTGTATAGTAATACTGAGAACTGCAATTGGACTTCACTGTTTAGTTGAAAATGGCCATCTCTGCATTGTTGTTGGTACTGTTACTCCAATTGTCAACAATTTTTGGCTCAGCAGTTACCTTGAGACCAAAGGATTGTGGTACTGATTGGGTAGCTCATTCATATTCTAGTGATGGTGAAGAACTATTTTACATAAATGGGAATGTAGTTAACAAAGTTGCTTTCTGTGAGGCCCTCCAATTGTACATTGCAAACGGTTGCGATTTGAAGGACTACTTTGGAAGTAACAACTGTGCAATAGATGTCTCCTTTGGTATGGATCACCGAGATAGTTTATGCACAAGCTAGATTTCCATTATTGGAAACAACTTCTCTTTTAACCATTGTATTAACATCTATTGTTTGCAGTTAACTTACCTTCGACATCAGGAAGGAAACTTCTGCAGAAAGATTCGAGCAGTAAATCCGAATCACAAGTGGTTTCTCCCAAAGTTGGCCTTTTTGCTGGTGGAGCATTGTTGGTATGCTGTGCTGTTCTTTGTCCATGTATTTATGGGAAGAAGCGAAAAGCAACTGCTCATGCTGTTTTGACCAAGGACCCAAATTCGAGTGAGTTGATATTTAGTACTGTTTTTTACCTTGTTTTTGGACCCTTCTTTGATAACTTCTGTGTCAAGCATGTGCATTAATGTAATAATATTATGAATTCTGGATAGGATCTTTTGCTTTATCATTTTAAGTGTTCAGCATACATTGTTATATGAAGTTGTGCTTCCCATCATACTTAAATGAGGAATAATGAAAATTTTGGTGTAGTATTGGACTCAGCTTCCTCCTTCGAAGCAAATTCTGTCCCGGAAAAGGTCCAAGTTCCAGCCAGTCCACTTCGAGTGCCACCTAGTCCTTCAAGATTCTCAACGTCTCCTAAACTCAAAAGAATTGAATCATTACATCTCAACCTCAATCAGATTGCAAGAGCTACCCGTAACTTCTCAGAAACATTGCAGATAGGAGAAGGAGGTTTTGGAACTGTCTACAAGGCTCAGTTAGAAGATGGACACGTGGTGGCTGTAAAACGCGCAAAAAGGGTAAGAAGTTTATCTTCTTATGTAGATTGAAGTTCTGCAGCCTATTCTTAATGCTAAAGTTCTGGATTCTGTTTTTTAAGGGAATTAAGTATAAGTACTTGATTTTCTCTTGTTGAAATGACTTTATTATATAGGAACATTTTGAGAGCTTGAGAACTGAATTCAGCAGTGAAGTTGAACTTCTGGCAAAAATTGATCATCGAAACCTTGTGAAGCTACTAGGTTATATTGAGAAAGGACATGAACGCCTTCTTATTACAGAGTATGTGCCGAATGGTACTCTACGAGAACACCTAGACGGTAAGAGCCTGTTCTATTCTTTATGAATGGCTGTCTTTAAATAGAAACTAATTTGGAATATCATGTTTGTATAACTCACAGGTCAACGTGGAAAAATCCTAGACTTCAATCAGCGCCTAGAAATCGCTATTGATGTTGCTCATGGCTTGACCTATTTGCATCTGTATGCAGGTCAGTAATCTCTTCATTTTGCAATTTCCCCGCCCTTCCCGCTTCTTTCAATCCATCTCCATTTTCTCTTTTAACAAGCCAAATTCATTAATGTTGTTACTACAGTTTAGATGATCACAGTGTAAAATAGACTCCAAGAATCTGAAGTTCAAAGAACTTTAAATATTGTTTTTCTGTTATTTTCAAAGAACTTTAAATAACGGTAGATACTTGTACCCATGCACAATTGCATCCTTGTGCAGTAGTCTACTCTATAGATCTGTCAATTGATTCCTAGCTTTTGTCTTGGAACAGAGAAGCCAATTATCCATCGAGATGTGAAGTCATCCAACATTCTTCTAACAGAAAGCATGCGAGCTAAAGTTGCTGATTTTGGATTTGCAAGGATTGGCCCTATGAACTCTGATCAAACACACATTTCTACCAAAGTGAAGGGAACAGTTGGTTATTTGGATCCTGAGTATATGAAAACATACCAACTCACTACCAAGAGTGATGTTTACTCATTTGGAATTTTGCTTTTAGAAATTTTAACAGGCCGTCGTCCTGTGGAGTTGAGGAAAACTGTTGAAGAGAGGGTTACACTCAGATGGGTAAGCTCATAATTTATTCTTATTTAGGTGAATTGTGTGTTTTTTTCATTCTTCTACTGGTGTTAATTGTTTTAGTACCGTAATCAAAAGCTTTGTTGTCTAGTCTTGTTTCATTTGAAGTACTCAAACCATGTGGTTTGGATTTTCTTTTTCTTTTTGCAGGCTTTCAGGAAGTTCAATGAAGGAAGGGTGGTGGAGCTGGTGGATCCGTTAATGGAAGAAACTGTAAATTCTGATGTTCTGATGAAGATGTTTGATTTGGCATTTCAGTGTGCAGCACCGGTCCGGGCAGATAGACCTGACATGAAAGCAGTGGGAGAGCAGTTGTGGTCAATTAGGGCAGATTACTTTAAGAATTCAAGAAGTAATTAGTGAAAACTTCTTGATGATATTGTGAGTTCCCTTGTTTTTGGTTCTTTCTTCTTCTTCTGTATCCTATCTAAACATGTTGTATCTTTCAGGCATTGTGAATTTAAGTTTATTTCTTTCTATTTGGTTCTTGTTCTCTTATTTTTTATTTCTCTAACAATAATACTGTAGAAACTGGTTCTCAAATTGGGTAAAAGTAGCAGAAAAAAAATGAGAAACTGTTACTGAAGTAATTAGTGAAGAGTGAGGAACTTCCACTTTTTTCCAATATAATCTTTCACTGTATAGATATGAATTTTGAAATACAACAATTATGTCAATGAATTATACACCGCACTTCATGTTTTTATATGAAGAGACCAATTATTATGACATTTGAAGTATAAACCTCAAAGAAAAAACAAAGAAAACATACTTCATTATAGCCCCCCTTTTCATGGAATAGCATGACATTGCCAAAGAACACAATTTCATTTTTCATGTGAACATTCCAAGGCAATCATGTATCTTATTTGGTCTATCCACTCTACATATGTGGATCAATAATTGAAGGAAAAGTGACCTAAGGATGTAGCATGATACTATGATTTTCGCAATAAGCACCTTCTTTAGCTCTGGACTCCATGATGAAGCTGGGTACTGTGGTCTCATGAATATGTAAGCCTTGTCCAACTCAAGAATATCTACAGTTGTTGCAAGTTTAAGCTTGGTAGCATTACTCAGATGCCAGAGAAGATATTTCCCAGACAAGGGATCCGGAACCTTAGTCTTTTCCATCTGCTTCTTACCAGCAAAGGATGCACACCTAATATATGTTCCAGCATGAAGTCGTGTCGCGTTAGTATACCCACTACAGGTGATCTCTGCAGCCAGCATGCACAAAATTTAGATAGAGAACAATAATGGTGAATTCCTGGTGATAATCTAAAAGAAGCTTGTGAATTGCAAGGTAGATAACATCATAACACAAGACATATGTGACAAACAAGTTTAACCAACCACAGCATTTAAATTTTCCCATAAAAAAATTGCAGTAAGGAATGAAAAAAAGAATACTTACACCACTGATCTTGGGTATCACTAGCAGGTGCCTTAAACCCACTTCTCTAAAAAGTGTAAGGGCCTTTCCTAGTGACATTGTCTCCACAACAGTATAAGGTGATGTATTTGTAAATGGATGTAAATCTATAAACATTTCCATCTCTTCCTCTGATAGGTGTATATCTTCTATCTTGTCACCTTTGTTTGAACCCTTCTTTGCAAAATCATCTGATGTAAACTTCTTAAAGACATCATCCCCTATCACCCTTGGTGTGGATGAAAAAACTTTATTCTTTAACAAAGTGACAAGATGGTCGCGGAGGATTAAACCTGATAAAACCGGTGCTTGAGAAAGTGGAGGTTCATCAATGACAGGAAACCCATTGTGGCTTGTACTTTTGAGAATGAACACTATATTACGGACTTTCTCAATGCCATTAAACATCTGAAGTGGTCCGGTGACTACGTCGCCTACAGTTAGCTGCCTCATATACGGTTCAGCATGAGTTTCTAAATAAGGGAAACCTTTGGCTTTCATAATAAGGTCATATATGTTTGCGTTGAAAGCATCAGCTACAGTCTTTGATACCAAAAGCACCATCATGATCAAGGGTAGCAATAACAAGTTATTGGTCAGTTCTAGCATAATTACACATAGAGAAACCGTTGTCCTCATTGATCCACCGAGAAAAGAAGCAGCACCAAGTACAGCATAAAGGCCATGGTGAAGATTGGTCTTTTCGCCAACCAACATGCCAACAAAGCGTCCATAAGATGCACCGGTAACAATAACTGGCACAAAAAGACCAGCTGGAGCAACAACTCCATAGCTAAAGATACTTAAGAAAAAGCATGTGATGAAAAAGATGAACATCGACGAATACTGAAACTCATCGTTAGTGTCTCTGCTAAATAGATTTCTGATAGCATCATCATTTGTGTTGAAAATGAGGCTGGCAAGATCATTGTAGTGATCAGGAGGGCATTGGAATTTCTTGAAGTTGCCAGATCGGCCTATTGTTGGACAAGGCTCTGTTGCATCAGGTGGACAACGTTGGCAAGATGCAAACCATGGCAATCCGAAAAGAAGAAAGGAGGTAAAAATGGAGATTACACAAGCAAGCGCAATTTTGCATATGGTGCCTTTCCTGCAATGTTAAATGATGATGAGAATGAGATTGCAATAATACATTTTACAATATAATAACATGTCTAAGTATAGCCAAGCTTACTCATTGATAAAATTGTATATGCGAAGAACTTTGTTCAGCATAAAGTTATATAAGCTTCCAAGAATCCCTCCTATAACGCCAAGAATAAACACGAGAGGAACTTCCGCTAAATGATATGACATACTTGCTGAATACACATCAAACATTATCAGTCCGCCTTTACCAAATAACCCACATTTACCACTTAAACAGACATCAATCATAGCACGAAGCACGATTGCAACTATTGCTGTTGTGAAGAAAGCTCTCCACAGAAGTGCACTTCTCCACCTATAGAACAGAAATTAATGCTTAATTAGTTTCCTTGTGAGATTCTGAGGAGAACAAAATAGACTTGTGGATTTTGAAGTTGACAAGATAAATCAATAATGATATATGAGTAGAATCGGAAGAAAACCAATTTGGAAACAGAAAAGTGCAATTATGTGATTTGATTCCAGTTTGAAGGTTGAAGGAGTTTGTCAATCAACCTTTTCTATGTAAACATTTATAAGCAGAATTAGAAAGTGTCTGGCTTAATGTGTTTGATATCCATAGTAAATAGGAACCATTGACTACAGAGAAATTGCAGATCAAATAAAATCAACAACAAAGCCTTTTCAAACTTGCAAATATGGAAACACACCAAGATGTCATCTCTTCAAGAGCAAACAACACCCCACCAACTGGGGCACGAAAGGCGGCAGCAATTCCAGCTGCTGATCCACACATTACCAAATCTCGTCGATCTCGATCATTCTTAAAAAAGCGTAACCACTTCCATGTTAAACCATATCTCTTCGACCCACCCTGACCCAACAATGATGCCACACACGCACCGGTATGGACCATGGGCCCTGCTTTCCCAATAAGAAGAGATGATGACACTGCTGTAATGCTCCCAATAATCTGTACATAGAACCAAGCAGCAAAGTAAATCCCTACTTCAGTGCAAACAACAATACTTGCTAGACTGAACAAGATTAAAGAAATCAGGAGTACTAATGAGGAAACAACAATTTCAGTAATACATTAAGAAGTCAAACTCTATGTCATTGGAGAAAAACCAGAACAGTTCAATGTTGTTCATGAAAATTTCCATCCGAATTCGAGCTCCATGAATGTGAGAGCCGGTTATTTGTGTACCTTAACAAAGAGAGTCCGTAGAGTAAAAATTCCAGGTGCATCCACACCATTTAAGTAAGCCTTCACCTCAGGTATACCGGAACCGGTAGCTGCCGGTGCTATCAAAGCCGTGATTGTAGCAGAAAAGATGGTAAGAGCCAAATTCGAAGCGAAAAAGACTGCAAAGGCCAACAGAAACCTGTAAGAAATTCATACATAAGCTTTATCAGCAACTTCGCATAAATGAAAGGTATGAACATTCTAAAAACAGTTCAGTTCATTACTACACACCAAAAAGCACAAATCCTTAAAAAAAAACAATCACAATGATGAACATTCTAAAAACAATTCAATTCAATTCTGAGAAAACAATCAGAATTCCCCAACAGTGTTTCCAATCAATCAAAACTCAAAAGTACCTCCTTTCCAACATCATATTGGAAGTGATAACAAACTTGATCCCAGCAAGATTCTCAACAGCGAGATTGTTGCAGAACGCAATGAGGCTAACGATGAAACCAATGAGGAAGCACAAGAGCCACTTCATGCATATGTACTGGAATATCTGAGAGGCACCTCTGCTCCTCCAATCCTGCTTGAAGAACTCGTTCTCAATGATCCTGCAGATAGAAAAGGGACAAAATTGAGAAGTGGGTAAGAGAAAAGATTCAAACTTTGGGAAGAAAAAAGAAGAAGGACTGACTCGTAGTCAAGGCTCTCAATTGGGGAGACATTGGAGCCAACGATGGCAACCTGAGAAGTGGAGTTGACTAAGGATCTTTGGGAAGAGAGCAAAGGTTGGTGAAGAGACTCAGGGTCTCCATTAAGCATGTCTTTCCTCAACGGCATGCCTTCCAAAACCAGGGTGGTGGTGGTGGTGGTTGCAGAGTGAGTAACTGTGACTCCGTTTGCTTCTTTTATTGTCAACTTGTATTTTTTTTTTTTTTTTTTGCCGTTTTGGTATTCCGTTCTACTTTGCCTGAAAAATTACTGAAAAGTTTTTCGGTATATCTCACCGTATTCTATATTTTTTAGTCGTTGATCTTAAATTGATTTTAATTATAAAATCATATATTATAAAATCAACGATTAAAAAGTAAAAGAATACAATATATCTCACTTTTTGAGATATACCAGAACACCTTTCAAAATTATTATTATTATTATTATTATTATATGTAATTAAATTATAACGAAAAAAAAATATATATTTAAATATTTCACATAATATCAGTTTCAAATTCGATAGACTCCATAAAATGATAGATGCAAATTTTTTGGATTATTACTATTAGAATATGAAAAAGTATCATATATTTTATGGTATTAAGTATTAACTATTAAGTGTTTTAATATTTTTTATTAATTTTAATTATAAAATATTTTGGAATACTCGTAGGTTTCTTAGGATATATAATAATGTCGAATATATATCGTTAATATTTTAGTTTTTTGTTATATATATATAATGATTTCTTGTTTTTATATTTTTAAGCATCTAGGGAAAAAGAATAAAGTGGCATTATCTTTTGGAGTTTTCAACTTATTTTTTCTCCCATACTTGAATATTTTATTTGCCAAATTGTCCCCGTATACGGTATACATGAATTTAAAATTAGTAAATTATTTGCATGGACCTAATATCATCGTACATATTTGCAAAGAACTCAATTTGTATTGATTATTATTATTATTATTATTATTATTATTATAATAATATAAATAATTCGTTGTGAATTGTAATATTAATATAAATAATTTGGCACCAAAATATTAATGTACATAAATCTAATTTAATAATCTTAAAAAAAAAACTAGACAGAAAAAAAAATGTTATAAAAATTTGTATGGTAGCAACGAAAAAACTTTTTAATTTTTGCTTATGAATTTTTAGGAGACTCTCGTTTTGATATAAATTTATTGGTAACTCCATGCTTAAAATAAAATCTCAGCTTCTTTTGCATTTTACAAATAAAGTACTTTGATATACTTACTTATTTTATTGATTTTTTTTTCTTTTTTCATCAATATTGAAAGTACTTTAGTCACCAAAAAAAAAATATTGAAAGTACTTATATCACTGATTAAACATATATCTGTTCAGATGAGTCACTAAGTTGATACATCAAAGATTGAAAATTATGTCACCATTTTTGTTGCTAAGCTCAATGCGCTTGTACTAATCGCATTGCATTTATTAGTACTAATTGCATGGCTAAGATTGAAATGCAAAGAAATTTCTTTTAATTTGTATATCTATTTTTCATGGACGAGAATATTGAGACTTTCATTTTTCAATTCATTTTGTTGTTCGATCTTGAAATAAGACACGCAGATAAAACAATGGACGAAATGTTAAAGTAATTACTCGTTTATTCGTTTTAGGTCATGTTCACAGTTCACTTCCCACTAGCACATATATACCCCAGAATCAGAATCATGAATTATTTTAAAACTTTAAATATTATTTTAACAAAACAATTTTATTCAAATACTTGACATTTAATATGATATCTCATAGCACCTAGCAGTGAGCGAAGCTTCATATGTGTTCCGTACAAACATAGTCACGAAATTCGGAAATTAGTGCACATAAACATGCTTACATGCATACGCAACAATTTCACCATTGTCCTATATTATTGTCATTTTCATATATATCATATGGTAATAATAAGCACAATAATAATTACGTTATATATTAGATAACCACCTTCCATTCAAAGGAAGAGGATTAGATAGCCACCTTGCTTGGTGTCACCAACCAAAATCGATCCCTAGCTATAATTCAGTAGCGTTGTTGCTGCTGCAACTTAGTGATTCATCTCACATTCCAATATCACCATCACAACAATGAATTATAAGTTAATAACAACTTCTCCTCAATGGGAATAATGCAAATCATTTGAAGTCATAATCATATCATTGGGAACAGGACTGAGTATATATATATATATATATATATATATATGATATGATATGATATGATGTTCAACATGTAGGTATATCAATCAAGTATGATAAAATTTACTACCTTACCAAATTTATTTTTGATTTTAAAGGACACATGGGCTTGATAATGAGTGGTCTGGAACTGGAAATGCATTATGTATCATCTATCGTATTGATCTCTGTACCACTTTATCATTTCATCATTAGAGTAGGTATATTATTGAAAATCATTTATGACTTACGAGTTCACAACGAACAGCAATAATAGCATAACATAACATCTCCAAAAAAAAAAAAAAAAACCATGACATAACAAAGGTAAATATTGTGGACTGTTTTAAACATTTTAAAATTTGGAAACTAAAATATTCAATTTAAAATATTTCAAAGACTAATTAGTGATTAGGTTAATTACTTTTTTGGGGGGTCAAGGGATCGATGAAGTGATATGATATGATGATATCCTTCTTAGAATCTTAGGCTTTTATTATTATTATTATTATTATTAGAGTAAAATACCAACATGACCTTTGATAATGACGTCAAAAATCAAGAAGGCCCTTAATAAAAAAAAACCATCAACCCAGCCCCTGAACTTAATCTCTGTTTATCAAGTTAGCCCTATTGTTAATGGGATGACCTAAAATTTAACAGGACTGGCATACGTGGCATGTAAACGGGATGACGTGGATGTTAAGTGACAACAATGTAAACGGACTCAACCTGACCCTGATAAAATTAATTTTTCTCTTCCTCTTTCTTGCAAAACCCTCTCTTGTACTATGTAATTATAGAAAAGTACAAAATCCTAATAGTGAAGTATAAATGGAAGATATGAACAAATAGAAGTAGTGGGTGCGTGATGAACAAAACTGGAAAAAAATGGTGTATGATGGTGGAAAGAACAAATGGAAGAGAGGAACAAATGGATGTGGTGGAGTATATATCTTTAAAGCCCCTTCAAGATTGCTCTCTATGGCTCATGGTGGTGGAGATAAACAAATGGAAGAAAAAAATTTGAAATAATTAGAGTTCATCAATGGAGTAAGAAAGAAGAAATAATCAGGGGTTGAGTAAAAGAAAGAAGATGAAAAAATTATCAGGGGCTGGGTGGAAGAAAGAAAATAAAAAAAATTATCAGGGGCCCGAGTCAGGTCGAAGGAAGAAGATGAATAAATTATCAAGGGTCAAGTCGCGTGGAAGGAAGAAGATGATAATTATTATGGGCCGGTAGTCTATTCTACATGTCACTTAACAGACATATCATCACTTAACGTGCCACATATGTAAGTTTCGTTAAAGAAAACTCACTGAAAGGCTAAGTTGTCAAACGTCCACAAAGATCAAGGGCCGGGATATGTATTTTTTTTAATGAAGACCTCGTGGTCTGCAGTGTGTTTTGTCAGAAGCCGGGTAGGTAGGTGCGCATTCTTATTATTTTGGTAAACTCTTCGGCTTTTGGTGATGGCTCATGAGTAGTGATATGATGTCTTTGTTTTTGGACAAGAATGATGTCTTTTTAAGTCAAAAGAAAATATGTCTTTTTCTGTTATTTTTCTCTTGCACAAGGAGTTATAGAATGATGTCTAGCCCAAAATAATTTTTGTCCAATAGGCCAGGCCTATTACGTTTAGAATTCTTGTTTTTGGGCTTGGTAGCAGTTCATTTATAAGCTCAAGCATCTTCCAATAATTAAAACGAACTTTAGATTATTTATGTAACTTGAGTTTGAAACACTTGTTTTTGGACATGGGCGAACTCACACAAATTAAGAAAAGAAAAATCTTGTAGCCACTTGTTATGTTTGGAATTTATTTGCTTTTACATGAAGCTTATCGTCTTATCCTTGTAATCTTGTACTCCCGAAATAGGTTAAATTAGTCCTGAAAGATGGATTGATAGTTAAATTGATTTTTGCAAAATAAATATTTTTTATTTTTTGACTAAAAAATCATCTCTAGCTTTTTTTTCTTTTCAAAGCTGTAGCCATCGTATCTCCAATTGGCAATGGGCAAGCGTTATAGAGGTGGAAGGTGGAAACCACCTCAACACGAAAAATGTACTTTTCAGCAAACACAAGACTCCATTTGTCAGCATTTTAAGATTTCTCATCAGGCCAATATTGTATAGCTCAACTACTAATCATTTCTTTAGTATTTTTTTTTTCTTTCTATTCTATTTGGTATTCGTATATAGTTGTCACCTTCGCAGTGGATCTAATTATACTACATGTGCCTGAAAAGCTAAAACGTTACTTCAATTGAAAGGACTAAGGTGACCTAGTCATGCCTCATGCGTATCCACATATATCATACACCTTATCCTCAAAAATAGAAATTTCTTTCAAACCATATAAACAAGATCTCAACTACATCTATCTTTTAACCATATTACATACATATGAAATTAATTCAAAAACTTTTTGTTAACATACACCTATAAATTTTTTGTTGTCTATGCTTGAAAATGGTTTGACTTGGATTCATCGAAGACTTTTAGTAATTAATTATCATGTTTACGAATAAAAAATGGTGACAAGGGACAATTTCATTGGTGGAGCGGCTTAATCGGCAGATGTTGCCTAAATCTAATCTAACCCAAATAACGAAGAAAGAAGAAAAGAGGAGAAAATGAATTAAAAGTTTTACGCAACCAAAGAAGAACAAAAATTCATGTGCGTGACTCAGTGACTCTCTGACTTCCTTCCTCGGTGACCCTGTAAAAAAAAAAAAATTACCGTTGACCGAATTCAAATAGTTTAATTGGTTGCAGTAAATAGTAATGACCAATGACTAATGAGTTGCTTTCTCTGTCTGACTCTAAAATGCTCTACCTCGATTAAACCGTAATCAAGTTGTAATTAAGCTCCCGCTTAACAATAATCACCATCACTATTCACTGATTCCGTACACTACTCCTCTAGTTACTGTAGTAACAATTATTGTGATTCATTCTTAATTTCTTATGAGTAGAGATTAGAGAAGGAGCTTCGTTATCACAAGTTTTTCCTCTCTCTCTCACACAACACAAGCACCGAATCGGTGTGACTGTTGAAGGAAGCAAAGAAAAGAAAGGCGATGGGTTTCGTGTTCGGGTTGGTGGTGGGGATAGTGGTGGGCCTCGCCGTCATCGTCGGATTCGTCCGCTCCGAGAATGCTCGCTCCAAGCAACGATCCAACCTCGCCACCATCATCGCCGCCTTCGCCAGGATGACCGTCGAAGATTCCAGAAAGCTCCTCCCTCCTCAGTTCTACCCTTCCTGGGTCGTCTTCTCCAACCGCCAGAAGTTATGCTCTCTTCTCCTTCTTCTTCTTCTTCTTCTTCTTCTTTGCATCTCACAATTAACTAACTCATTCATTAGATTCTCACACTGTTCATTTTCTTGTGTTTGTGTTTCTTCAGTTAACGTGGCTCAACTCGCATCTTACTAAGATCTGGCCCTATGTTAATGAAGTAACTTCAACTTTACTCTCATTATAGCTTCTGATTAATGAATGTATCTTGGATTTTAGTTCATTAATTTGCCTAATTTATTAATGTGGAGTTGAATCTGGTGGTACTGTTAGGCTGCTTCTGAGCTCATAAAGACGTCGGTGGAACCGATTCTAGAACAATACAGACCAATTATCTTGGCTGCTCTCAAGTTTTCCAAGTTTACTCTTGGCACTGTTGCTCCACAATTTACAGGTTTGCATTTTGTTTCAATTGAAATTTAGAGTTGTTATTTGTTTTCTAGAATGTCGACTTTGTGTTTTGTTTGTTTTATGCAATCATGTTATTCATCTTAGTTTCAATGTTGTTGATGTTGTTCTTTAGGGATTTCTATAATTGAAGATGGAGGGGATGGTGTTACAATGGAGTTGGAAATGCAATGGGATGGCAATCCAAGCATTATACTTGATATTAAAACTCTGCTTGGTGTTGCACTACCAGTGCAGGTCATTGTCTTCATATGATTCAATCTACTTATTTATTTTTACTTCCTGTTTCTCCCAGCCCTTAAATTCAGATTCTCTGCTTGTTTTGCCAATGTATAGAAATGTTTGTTATTAAGGCTTTCTAAATTTCAGACATCATTCATTTGCACAAGTCACTATATTAAGTTGATGTATTTATTTCCATCAAAAAATGAAAGAAGGATTGGTGTACTCCTTGAATGGTTATAGTTAATTTTGTGTTCTTCCTCTCTCTTTTCAGGTAAAAAATATAGGATTTACAGGTGTTTTCAGATTGATTTTTAAGCCACTAGTTGATGAATTTCCCGGTTTTGGAGCCATTAGCTATTCTTTAAGGCACAAGGTATGGTATTTGTTCTTGAATTTAGGCATTTCTTAAATGTTTTGGTGCATCTGCATTAGTATTAGTATTAGTATTACTCTTTCAGTGGTGGTTTACAATGGGGTCAAATGCCATCTTGAGGTTCATTTTCTGTATAGTTAAACTGAGGTTATATGTTTTTGCAAGGTCATCCAAATAATATATAAAAAAAATTGCATTTAGGGGTCTATTAAAATTCTTAAATCTTAGATAAGGCTAGGCACAACAGTAAGAGTGCTTCTTGTGACTTGATTTGAGGTACATGCCATAGGAATTGCCTCTTTGCTCACAGCTTTGCCAAGCCATATTTTGACGAAGACATGAAAACCTCACAAAAACACTTGTAATATATTTAATCTTTCAGAAACTTTTAACTTTCAGAAAAACTTGGATTTTACGTTGAAAGTTGTTGGTGGTGACATATCAGCAATCCCTGGATTATACGATGCAATTGAGGTTTGAACTGCTACCATCATATCTACTTCCTGCCTCTAAGATTAATTGGTTATGTGCCTAAAATCAAGGTGTTTTATAATAAGTATTAAGTAGGTCTACTAAATTGTTTCAGGGGGCAATCCGAGATGCTGTTGAAGATTCTATTACATGGCCTGTGAGAAAAGTTATACCTATCTTGCCAGGAGACTATAGGTATTCGGGTTATTGTACTTTCTACAATATCAGAAGATACTATGGTATGATATTGGTATGTTATATGCCGGATTTGCCATTTTGAACCTCACTGTATTTTTTGGTTCAGTGATCTGGAGTTGAAGCCTGTTGGGATATTAGAGGTAAAGCTTGTGCAAGCAAGGGAACTGACAAACAAGGATATCATTGGGAAATCAGATCCATATGCTGTTCTATACATACGGCCTTTACGTGACAGAATGAAGACTAGCAAGACAATTGTAACTTAGATTCATACTTTACTTTTGTGTCTCTATTCTATACCATTGTTTTTGCAAGCATTTAATGTATTAAATTGTGGAAGAAATAACACTGTTTTTCTTCTTCTCTGCAGAACAATGATTTGAATCCCATTTGGAATGAGCACTTTGACTTTGTTGTTGAAGATCAGTCCACTCAGCACTTAGTAGTTAAAATCTATGATTCCGAAGGCTTACAAGCATCTGAATTGATTGGATGTGCTCACTTCAAGCTTAGTGAACTTGAGCCTGGTAAAGTTCAAGATAAGTGGTTGAAGCTGGTTAAGGATTTGGAGATCCAGAGAGATAACAAGAACAGAGGACAGGTGAGAGTTCCTATTTTGTTGGAAAATCTACAATCAGCCTTAAATGATGAATAAAGTCTATTTAAGTCATCATCAGCCTATCCTTCATGGATTGTTAGTTTGTCAATGGTCTAAGCATCTTCCTATATATTATAAGAAAAAATTAGCTTGCTGGCTCCATACTTGGGTGTTATATACACCAGTTATACGAAAAATAACTTGGTTTTCCATAGTTCAAAACTGAAAGGTACTAATAAATAATGTGTGAAATTATATTCATCTTCTTATTTTGAAAACTTTTGTTTATGTAAAAATAAAAATAAAAACTGTTTTTAAAAACATTGTCTGACATATTTCTCAGGTACATTTGGAGCTTTTGTACATTCCTTTTGGCATGGAGAATAGCTTTACCAACCCATTTGCTCCCAAGTACGCGATGACATCGTTGGAAAAGGTTCTCAAAAGTTCAACAAATGGAGTAGAGTCTAATGGGAATGAAAAGGAAAAGGAATTTACACAGAAGAGGAAGGAGGTTATTATTAGAGGAGTCCTTTCTGTTACAGTGATATCTGCAGAAGATTTGCC
>JASCZI010241697.1:79010-90655 GCA_036250425.1 Stylosanthes scabra
AGGGGAGAGCAATGAAAATTAAATGAACAAAAGCTACAATGTAAGATGACAATTATACAAAGATAGTGTAATCTTACAAAAGTTAAAACATATGTCAAGTGCTGGATTTTGATTTTCAAATTTATTTTAATTTTGACACTGCAATGCAATGCCACCAATGATAGTTGTACTTTCTAATTTGATCAAAATATTACCTCAAGGTCTTCAATAAGGCACTGATGAATGAAACCAGACTTGTATTGATAGAAAGTGTAGTTTGTAAATGAGCCATCTGCAGAACCTTGAAATTTATTCTCTGATGTGCCATATTGCACTTTGCAGTCGCTTGGTTCTTCTGTTGTCACCCAGGAGATGATTACTGCTTTTCCATCATAGTCACCTTGGGTGATATGTACCTAAACGGATTTAATTAAGGCAGCGAATCATTAGCTTACAACATTGATATCAAGTACAAAAATTTCTACCACTGGAATGCTTTGATAAGCTGGTGAGTATTCTATGGCTCTGTGTGGCAATTGTGAAAAAGAACCAAGGACTACTATCAGCAAATAAAAGGAGTAACTAAAACTGCTACAAATGTCTGATTTTAGTGCATATGATCTCCTTCACAGTTCATAGGTAAAAAACAGTGAACAAATAAATGAAGAAAATTAGCCTTGGCTCATTATTATTGACATTGTTATTATTATTTAAAAACTTACTTGTTGGGGTGCATTGTAACCCTTTGGAACTGCAAAAGCTTCATGGTCGAGGGGAATGTCGGTGGATGGGAACTCTGACCGAACGAAAGAGCTTGTGATCCTGGCACTCCCATCTTTGACAGAGCTGAGGAAGACAAAGGAAGCTAGCAAAAAATGAAGCAACATCCTTGTAGCTGGTGAAGCAATTCTTGGCTTGGGCCCTTTACCAGCGTTGAGAGATTAAACTACATGCATTCAAAAACCCAAATAAATCTCACTTTTTTTAGTGTACATTAATACAGTATTACAGCAAAAACCTCTTGTCTCAACACCAAAAATAAACCTTTTCTACTCAAATCTGTGGAGTCTCTAATGATTCAGATTTGGTTAGCATTTCCATGAATCCACTAAAGAGAATGTAAAACGAGTTATGAATTAGAGAAAAGGTAGCATTTGCAAGTGAGATGCAGAAGAGAATTCGTAAATCCCTAATTTTAATAAGAAGAATATGAAGTAGGCAAGAGAGTTAGCATGTGTAGAAAGAAAGGTTGGTGAAGTTGAATAAACATTCCAATTCCATGTGGAAAACAAAGATAAGCGCAATTATTGAATAAAGAATAGCATGATGAGAATAATTAAAAGGAATGAGAGGTATTCATGAGGGTTATAACTTCATTGAAGATGCTATTCCGATCCTACGATTCCATAGCAATGATTAGAAAGAGAGAGAGAGAGAGAGGAGGAGGAGGAGGAAGTTACCTTTGGATGAAAGAAGCATTTGTGGAGGAAGGAAGAAGCAGAAGGAGTGTGTTAAAAGGGAAGAGGAAGAATTGACAAGAGAAACCCTTCGGTTATGGGCTTTAGGGTGTTAGGTATGGCAATTCATCATCCAGTTACTGAAACTTGAAACTTGAAACAGAAACAGACGCCAGAGGGGACACACACGAACAAGTGGTTAACTTGAAACGGAGGATAACACACGCGGCTCTCTCCCATTCGTCCACGCTCTCCGGCTTACTCTGTCGCCTTCCCTCTCTTAAATCTTAATCATATTCTGATCATTGCTGACGCACACATCAATAACACAAAATCACAAAATACAAACATTTGAGTTGTTGTGTTTTTTTCTTTTTTTTTGGTTAAGTGATATTGCATTTCTTTAAGCAAAAAGTATTCATACTTTTGGGCTTATCTCTCTCATCTTTATACACGAAATCGCAGGAGTTGGGGGAAAAAACTGTCCAAAAAGTTATAGAAAGTTAGTAGTACATGACCAAAAAATATTGTTAGTTATAGTAGAACGTCCAAAAACCAAGTTACTAATAAAGTAATAATAGTAATTAGGAATGCAAAAATACGTGATTACGCGGGTAGGTTGAAGAATAAACTACTTGAAAAACTAAAATGGTTACAAGCAACCCAACTTGAATTTATCAACTAAAAATTGACTGAGGAAGTATCGAAAATTTAAAACTAACACAATTTATTGGCTAATGACAAAGTTTTCAATATAATTCAGATAAACAACGAATTAATTGTTGATCGGTCTACCATTGAAAAAAAAGAAATTGCAAGCATTAGCATATTAGAAGCTATTAGAAGATTGAAGGCTTGAAAAAATTGAAGAGCAGCATATTCCATGTGGCAGTAGCATCCTTGCCTTGATCCACACTCAGCATTCCACGAATAAAATTAAGTGAACCCTTTCCACTTTCCAAACTACAAATAAAATCCAAACACCCTCACCACCAAACTCCAACCATTTTCTTCTTCTTCTTCTTTCTTCTCTCTTTTTCACCATGGAAGACACAGACAAGAACAACACCACACAAGTCCTGCAAGTCCTCCAAGCACTAAAACAAGCATCACAAGACCTTCAACACAAGCATGACAACAACACATCACTCGCCATCAAAGCACTTCTGGAGCTTCACACTGAATCAGACACAATACTCTCCAACGACCCAAACCTCTCCGCTCTCTCCCACCACCTTTCCCGCCTCAAACACCTCGTTGACCAGGTCAACTCCACCACCTCCCACTCCATCCGCTCCTTCCTATCCCGACGACTCTCCACTCACTTCATCTCCAAGCTCGCCAACTCCATCGAATCCGAAATCCAAGCTTGGATCGACCGCGAAAGTCTCCACTCTCTCTCCCGCCACCTAAATGACAATCTTGCCCCCAACGACGACCTAATCGCCCTCTTGACTCAGTTCCGTCACCGACTCTCCCAGGGCTTCAACCGCGACTTGCAGGACCTCGTTCTCAAGAACAAGATCTTCTCTTCACTCGAATCGCTTCTCTTCGATGCTAAGTGCTCTCTCCAGGTTCGGGAGCACGCGGGCCTGGCTGTTGCCGCGCTGATTCAGTTCAACAAGGACGTGTTCGTTGGTCAGGCTCTCATGGGCCCTACCATTCGGGCTTTGGTGGGTATGGGCTCGCTGCGTTCCATTGAAGCGTTGTGTTCTCTGATCAGGTCGATTAAGTCCCCGTTCGTGGACGAGATTGAATCCAACGGTGAGATTCCGAACATTATAGGGTTTTTGGATTGCAAGGAGTTGGAAATGAAGGTTATGGGGATGGATTGCGTGCTTGAGATTGGGTACTTTGGGAGGAAGGAAGCGGTGGAAGCCATGCTTAAGGAAGGTTTGGTGGAGAAGCTTGTGGAGCTGCAGAGATCGGAGCTTGGCGGGGATTTGATCGATTTGGATCACGAGAAGAAGAAGAAGAAGAAGAAAGAGGAAGAAGAAGATGATGATAATGATGGTGATGAAGATGGAGAAGTTGGAGAAGGGAAGAGGCAGAGGTTCTTGGAGGGGCACCCTTTTGCGAGCTGCGTGGCGAGGTTTGCGGTGATGCTGGAGGTTGGGGAAGGGTTGAGGCAAAGAGAGAAGAGGGCTTTCAAGCAGGAGATTCTTTTTAGTGTTAGAGAGGCTTCTGTTTCTGATGCTGAAGCTGCCACCATTGTTGCTGAGGTTTTGTGGGGTACTTCACTTTAAGACTGTGTTTGGATGAATACAAACCTGTTTTTGAGAAAGAAACAGCTGCCAAACAGGGCCTAAAGAGATAGGAAGGGAGAAGAAGTTCTGATTTTTGTCTATTTTCTGGATTGCAAAAACTCGTATGTCAAAACATCTAACGGTAGTAAATTATTAATTTCACATCAAATTAACTGCACTTAAATTTCCACAATTTCTGTACATATTAGATGTAGGATTGTAGGAATTAGGGAATTTGATTGTTCAATTGTTGGTGTAATTAATAATTTTGTGTTGCAATTACATTTTGGGGGTGTGAAGAATAATAACCCATGTCATGTCATTGAGATTGAAGACCAAGAACTTTCTTTTTTAATTCCTTTGAAAACATGCATGCAGCATTGCTCTAGATTTCAGTTAAGTTAGTTATTTATTTGTTCTTGTTTGTTAGTGTGTTAGTTAATACTAATAAGGTTCAAGATTTTGGTAAAGGGGAATCAGCATAATGGGAAGAAGGATTCGGATGCATTATATGGTGGTGGGGACGAGGTGAGGTGATGATGGTGGATGGTGGCTGAGGGATCAAGATTCTGTATGAGAATCGTTTATGGTATATGCCATTTTAGTGGTGGGGATGGCTGGAAATAAAATAAACAAACACAAGGTATACGTAAGAGAAAAAATAAATAAATAAAAATAATAATAAAGAAAGAAAGAGAGACAGTAGTTTGGGATTTGTTTTTGTTTGAGGGTACTTCCAATGGATTTGTGCTCATGATTCGTCAACAAATGCAAGGTCAATTGTCATGTTTGATATTTTAATAATGTAATTTCTAGAGTTTTTGTGTCCAAAAACATGTATCTACTATCACGTTGTGCACATTTTCTTCTTTAATTGCTGATGCATTTCTTATATATATATGGCAGACACGGAGAGGTGACATATTGATTCTTAAACTACCACATTTGAATGGCGTATATTTATAAGCAAGCGATTGTTGCAGTAGTTGTGTAATACTGAGTAAACTATAATATCACATGGACTCGTAATTTAGAGGACTTGATAATTATATTACAACTAAAATGAAGACTTATCCATTTATTAAGCAAGACAGATCGAATCATAAATAGACTAATTATTAAGAGCTTAGTAGTTTCACCTATACGTTCATATCCCTCTAATTTTAATTATTGGATAATTCAAAAAATTATTATTCCATTGGTGGAATATATGTTGTGTTACTTCTATGGTGGTTGACTCTATTGTTGTTCATATAATTTGGTAATTGTCATTATATTTTGTTTCTCCTGAATTGATAATTAGTAATTAGAGCTAATACTCGTAGTTTATATTTTCAAAGTTGCAATGCTCCAGCCTCCATTTGTCTTAGCAGGAGAGCAATTAGTCAAAGGTTCAAAGGAGCGTGAAGGAATTGGCATCTTCATGGAAACATCAAGGGAATTGCTAGATCTTTTGTCGTATATAATAGCATGCTAGATCTATTATGTACACTTTTTAAGTTTTAACGTACGAAATTATTACATCTTTATTCTCTAATTTTAAGAAGATTCTAAAGCAGTTGACTTGGTCATCGATGAAGGTTCAAACCGCACGTTATCTATGAAGTAAACCCACACGTCAATAATCAGAGTAAACTACACAAAATCACGATCCTTAGATTTTAAACCTCACAAGGCCATTCATTGTTGAATACAAATTTCTCCTACCTTCAAATTTCATGTGAGAAACTCGTTTATCACGAAAACCTGTACAGCCCCTCCTCAAACACTGTATCGTTATATATTTCATTTTCCTGTGCGATTGTATTGCGTAAAATGATCCAAGTAGTTGATGAGAACTAATACAGTAACAAAGATTATAACACATTCTGAAAATAAATTTAAAACCTCGAACTTTTTCCATATTTCAATAAACAATAACTCCTAGTGAGCATCAGAGAATAAAAAATGTATATCATATGCTATGCTGACTTATTTTAATAAATCACAGAAAACGTTTCTTTTACCTCTGCTTTACTGTACAATTATCGGTCATTGTACTAGAATGAATATATCAAGAAATCCTGGAGCTCTAGACACTTATTATTGAGCACTAATCTACAGAAATAAGTAGGTTCAAAGATGCCAGCCTTTACCTATAAGAGACTTCCAAAAACAGGCAATATGCACCTCAAGTATCAAGAAAATGAAAACTCCACCTAAACTCTTTCAAAAATATCCAATTCTAACCAACCTCTTCTACGTGATATTTGGCATGTGGGCAGCTTCAACTCCTCTATTTCTTCCACCAACACAAAAAGAGGGTACCAATAAACAAAACAGGAACTAGTCTCGCTCCCCCACATCGTTCCCAATGTTCTTAGTCCCCCTTCTGCGTGATAGGGCCTTCAGAATTGAGAAAACAGCAACCAAAGCAATTTGTAAATTCTCAGAGCTACTTGTCTTTATGCATATTTTCCCCATTCTGCGACTATTTAAATTAGCACTAACAGTTGCTCTCGTGCTTCTACTCAGCCTCAAGTCAGCTTGTAAACTTCCACTCAATACAGTCTCTTTCTTGAAGGAAAGGACAGTTGCTGTTAGACTTAAATTATCATTTCTTACAGGATAATCTTCCCCTCGTATGGCAGCTTCGAAACTTCCCCCATATGCCACCTGGCGAGAACCCTCCATTAATCCTGCACTCATGACAAATTTTAATCTATTCCCAACTAACACAGTATCCTCAAGCTTTGCACCCACATAATACTTCTTTGCAAAGGACATCAAAGAAACACCACAATCAGCAATATTGTGCTTCATGGTTCTCAATTTTGTGTTGCTACGTACCGTACATATCAGATCTTTGCCCGCTGACTGAACATCAAGACTCACAGAATAGGTAGGACCCATGGGATCAACAAAAGCAGCAGAACATTCAGACTGAATACCAAACTCTTGCTTATCCTTATTCATCTGCCCCGCAATCAAAGCATATACATTCTTCTTTATTTCCGTGGCTGTCTCCAAGTTTATACCATCAAACCCCACATCATGATCCCATCCTTGTGGATCAAGAACAGGTCTCACAAGCCACTGGTCATCAGCAACAAAGCAACGATACCTATGTGTAGGGCAATCTGAGTCAAAACTTGGAGGAACAGCCATATCTGGTAACAGAACAGGCTCTGGAGGAGCTTGCTGATCATCAGAATTATCACTATTCAAAAGTTGTTGCTCATTCAGGAGTAACTTCTCTTTACGCCTACGGTAGTCTTCTTTCAACTGTTTCTTTAAGTAAAGAGTCTCCCTGTAATCCATCTCATCCAGATAATCTTTCTTCTGGGACTTGGATAACTTTTCAAACTGTGATTTTGTCAATATTCGTATTGATGGAAGTTTATCATACTCATCTTCTTCTTCTTCTTCCATGTCTGAGAGTAATATTTCCTCAACTTCAGCATCAATACCAATCGGATTGGATACAGGGCGTTGGTGTAAAAGAGTTGAAAGGAGATGGGGCAGTGAAGGAACTCGAGCACTACTTGCAGGTCCCAGTTCTACACTGTTCTGAAACTTAAGGATGGAATTGACATCACCCAGAACTTTGGTACAAATGCAAAATAACAAGAGATGAGATCTCCAAACCTGTCCATTAGGTAGAATTCTCTCCCCTGCAATATTTTTTGGGCAATGAGGATGGTTTTCAACCAAGAGTACCGGATTTTCTAGCCTTGAATCAGACACCGCCTGATGTATATGGTGCTGCATTAAATTGGTACAGTGAGAAATATATGACTCGTAATTAACAGCATACCCATTAGGCCCTTCAGGAATAGGTGAGGAAGAATGAGTCATGATTACGATGGTGTTAAACCAGATTGCAGCACCAAATACTTCAGTTAGAAGTTTCAAAAGTGGCAAGTCACTATTGCCAGAATTGATCAAATCAAGCCGCTCGAAGTACAAAACAATGTCTGGAGGGGACTTTCTTATGAATCTCTTAATAGAAAGCATGATCCTCTTATTTCTCTTCATGTTGCTGGTAGAGGAAGGCAGGAAACCAGGAGTATCAATAAATGTTATGTTAAGCCCATTGACAGTTCCCACAACTTCCTGGATGCATTTGGTAGCAGGTCGGAAAGCATCAGTGATGGTTTTTGCTTGACCAAGTATAGAATTTATGGTAGCACTTTTACCAACTCCTGTTTTACCAACAACAAGTATTCTGCAAGAGAAATCCAATTCGGGTGTACCAGTTTCCTCCTGTTGGATCGCTATTGCTCGGGCTCTACTACTACTTAAGTTAACTCTCTTCAGATCTGGTTCCCCTGCACGAATCAAAGTTGCCAGATGCATCCGGTAAAGGACCTTCGGGACCATGAGGTTTTCTTGTGATTGGCCAAGGCGGTGGAGCAGACGGAAGAATTTAACTTGGAGATATTCAACCTTCGCCAAATTATCCTTCCGTCTTCCATTGGCATTATCTACAGAGTGAAAAACTTCTGTATCTGAAACTTGTGGCAAGGAAGGAATATGCTGATTACTCTGGCTACCATAAGAAAGGTTTGATGCAGAAGGAGTTGGTGATGCTACAGGGCTAGATGAGTGGCCTGTATCGGTGAGGGGAAAAATATCATTATTATTAATTCTATCACTAGGTTTGACATTTTAGTTTTCGAGAGAGGAGGAGGAGGAGGGATTCATGCATTGAAAACATTACCAAACTATTCTTAGCCATGGAATTTATCATCATTTATTTCGGTGAAATTCACTCATATATGTATTAAAGTATTAAAGTTAAGAAAAATTAAATCAACATTATGCAATCCTGTATAACACTACTGGGAAAACTTAATCACAATTTACTTGTTCACTGGACAGGGCATGCAAAAGAACTCTATTATTCACACATGGCCTTACCTATTTGATGTTATGTAAGTGCATATTCAGAAAAACGACACCAACATTAAAATCAGAGTAGTACCTTGTTCATTATATTCTTCATCTCGATTCCCTTCGTCATAGAAACTGCTTGTGCCGGATAATGGTGTCGATGAGACCAATGATTTGGACAGTATCTGAGAGAAAACCCACTCTCTAAAACCTTTCATCCTACTGCAATATACGAAATGAAGAGTCCATATAACTATATTGTTATAAATTAAAAAGGAAGGACCAGAGAGAGTAAAAGTAGAGCCTCAAAATACATTAGAGGCATCAAATATATATTGCATCCAATCAACAAGCAATCAGAAACAGTTATCTCTTTCTCATGGGAATAATTAGCTCCTAGTTTTGAATTTTGCAAGGATTCAATAGACATGCATTCTTAGTAAGTATAAGTTTTGAAGCTGAAATACACAATAAAGCACAAACCATGTTTGGTAAGTGCAAACTGAAATTCCAACAAGGTAAAGAGCAATTAAGTCAAGGAGTCTGGGTGCAACTAATGGGCACGATCAGGTAGTCCTCTCTAATATTCTGATACATGTAGATTCTGAGATTCAATTCACACACGTGAAAAAGAAAAACCGGTGCATAGGGCAAACAAATAACGACGTGAAAACCAATGAAACAGAATTTAACAAAACGAAAAATAGCTAGTAGTAAAAAAAAACGCAAAAAAAAAAAGCTCAACTAAAATTCCAGATTCTTGGACTCCTACATCACTTGGAAATTTGAGCATCAACAACAATGAATATTGAAAATTGTTATTAAAAAATACCAGCAGGCAGCAGAGCACGCTTCAAGAAGCTCAAATCCCGAGAAGCACCTTTTTATGCTGTGAGGTCGAAGCTACAAGTACGAATCATCCTCACGGTGTGGTAAATAACGACGAGGAGTTGGTGGTGGATAATCCGCAAAGGGAAAACCCTAATTTGAGGATTGAAATGGTGAAGGAAGGGCGGCAACAAAACGAGGCCGCACAGTTTAGGAAAAGTGAAGAAAGTGAAAAAGGGAAGAGAGGAGGATCAGGGTGAAGGTGAAAGGGGAAGAGTCAAATTGTAAGAAGGAGGAAGGAGGAATGGTTGAAGGGTGTAAGAAACCAAAAATCGGAGAAGATGAGATAAGACAGATAGAGATGACACCTCACCGCTTCTTCACTCGCCTCCGTTGTCTCTTTCTATCTCCCATTTTTGTTTTTATTTATCTTCGCCTCTATATTCTTTTAAATTATTATTACAACCATTAAAAAAAATCACTAAGTATAAAATATATATTAAATTTTAATCAAATGATAAATATACAAACAAACAAAAAAATTAATATCAATTGTTGTTGAATAATTTTTAACTATTCAACCAACATGGTTATATTTGATCACAATTTTTAAATTATTTTCTTTCCCAAAATATAACTTCATTTTATTAATGCATGAATTGATGAAAGATGGGGTTGACCAACAAGGCCTAGTAATAAATATTCAATTTATTAAGATTATTTAAGATAGATATTTGTCTAAAAAATAACAATAAATACAATATAAACATATTAGAAATCTCGAAATTTATATTTTCAATAAAGACACTAGTTAATAAAACTATGTTTTGTAGCCCAACATTGGAATATTCAATCATTTTGCCAATGTGTTCCTTATGTACGATGGAGTGTTTTTGCCGAAAAAATACACTGGATTAATCTAAATTCACGGGTTATGCTTGTTAACAATATGAGTGTTTGAGAAATTGGAGTTAACAATATTTACGATTACTTTTTGTATAATTCATATCAGGCATGTATCGAAGATGAACTATGTAACAGACAAATATCCATGTCTGGCCTAGATTTCTCCCAATCTTGTTTGATCAAATACTTCATCCGCTTGTTTCTAAAGTTGGTAACTCATGATTAAAGGACTAGTTGCCATGAAAATAATATAAAGAGCTGAACGGGTGAACAAAAAATAGAACGAAAACAAGAAACAACTTTTTAGTTAACCCTCAATTTTCAAAAAAAAGTTGGAGGGCCTAAAAAATTCTGGCTCTATTGTTGATCCAACTTGAACGTATAAATTAACTCTAGACTCCTCTAGAAATCATAGATTGCTAGATATGAAGGGACGAAATTTTGGGTTCCTTTTACTTTCTTTTTTTTTTTTTTTTCTTTTTTCCTTCTTTTTTTGTTTCTTCATGTATAGATGAGACCAAGGTATATGTTGGTGATAAAACTGGTATCAACCATGGCATACCAATGATTCTGACCATCTTCTGTGAAAATCACAAGGGAACCTGTTTATCTGTTGCCTTATAGTAAAGCATCTTCTGTACATAGAACATCATGTAACCCTGGGCTGCCCTCACAATGTTCTCATCAACTCGAGTTATCCAAGCATCATCACACTTGTACCACTGATTGCTTAATCGCAGGTAAGTCACATAATGGCCCGCATCTAGCTTGCCAGAGTGGGTGACGACAGCAAACAATTCAAACTCCGAGGACAAGTCATTCGGAGCATCGGGCTCGTCTCCATCAAAAGGAAAGATTCTGTTGCCAAATCGACTCCTTAAGATTGACGATGAAAGATAAGGTGCCATGTCCAGTGAAAATGGGAACTGAAGATAGCGGTCCACTTTCCTTGACATCTTTCTAGTTGAAGAATGCTCAAATCTCTTTATATGGAAGCAAGAAACAAGGGGAAGCTTCCTTATGGACATTTGCTTGAGAGTTTCCTGCCTGACTTGACACTGCTGACAAAAGAACTTTTGGTCCGACCCCAATCTCTCTGCTCTTGTAAATCTCTCCAAGCAACCCACTAGGGTAGATGTCCCACGGTTTTGGCTAGAACTCACTGGATCAGACTCACCATTGCAAGAATGATTGGATGTTGCAGCGGCCTTCTTGGTAGAACCCACTTGATTTGGTTCCAAGTCCAGTGAGATGTCTATGCATGGGTCATAAGTTGTGGATGTGAAACCACAGGCCATACACATAACATCTGATCGCAGGATACCAGAGAATACCCTATGAGCAATACAACAGT
>JASCZI010241697.1:92828-107412 GCA_036250425.1 Stylosanthes scabra
CCGGCATTGCTCTTCCTCTGACAAAAATACCGGTTGTGCCGATCGCTCAAGAAGTAGTTCCTCAACGGCGGCGTATGAAGCAGCGCCTGCAGCACCGAATTCATGAAGCACGTGTTCCCGAGATTGTTCAACCCGCGCAGTCCCCGCGGCAAATCCGGCGACGAATCATCACCGGCGCCAGCGATCGGGCCAGAGCAGGTCGCGATCGTAGCTCTCTCGCGCAGATCCGGGGCCCATGGCCGGTAATCAACCCTGCGTCGCTTCCGGAGATTCTCCGGCTGGGGAGGCGGGATCGCCGGTGATCCAGCTCCGCCAAGGGTGGAAGCGGCGGTCTGTGCGATCACGACGGCGGCATCGAAGTCGCGATCGTAGACCTGGTCGCGACACGCGCAGCAGAAGAGCTCGGCGCGGTCGACGTCGACAGCGATCTGGTGTCCGTGCGGCATGGAGGCGGCGTGAGCTGCCGCGTGGGAGGACGATCCAGCGGCAGGGGAATGGCAGGAGACGGCGGCGCAAGTCATGCAGGCGTAGAGGCGGGAGGGAGCGGAGAGACCGCAGGCGGCGCAGCTTGGGACCTCGTCGGGATCGCGACGTAGGGCGGCGCGGCCGCCTGGGGGCTTGATCCGGAGACAGGCATGGAGAGCGCGAAAGGGCTTGGAGGAGGTGCGGCGGAACTCGGCGAGGTGGGGACAGGGGTGGGGGACGATCTGGGTGTTGATCTTGGAGGACATGGCGATGGAGGAGGGTGATAATGTGGCGGCTGGTGGTAACCCTAGGATTGGATGGCGTAAGGATCATGGACGGCTGAGATTGGATGAATGGTAGTGAGGTCGCATTGAGTTTTGATCAACGATTCATTTCTGTTATTCTGTTTTGTTTTTTAGTTTTGATTTTGGTGGCTATTTCCTACTTTTGCGGTTAGCTGTGTGTTTGTTAGTGCTGCTGCGTGCAGTGCCTCCACTCTCACTCTGAGCTTCTCTCTTCTTTCCTCTTCACTGCTTCACTCCCACTCTCTCACTCATTCACTTCTTCTCCTTCTTTTAGCCCAAATAAAGGGGCCAAGTTCAACTATTGAACGTAAGAAGGAAAACAAACAAAAAAAGTTTGATTAAGAATATGTGAAAATGTTAAATTGTTAGGAATAACCGGAAAAGATATTTATTGTGGAGATTTAATTAAAAATATTTTTAATTTTCAAAACATTTTAATGCAGAATTTTAACTATTAAGGATGTCTTTGAAAATTTTTGAGACTTTTCAATAATTGTATTAATTATGTTTTATAAGTCAAAATTTCTGCTTCACTATAAAATGTATTTAAATACATTAATTAATCCTTAAGAGTTAAGACTCGGCTACATTAAATAGAAAGTAAAACATAACCTACTTTTTTCCCTCTACTATTTTATCCTCTTATATAAAAAACTTTTGTCATAACTTATTTTTTTGGTGTCTTTAGTGATAACTCTTTTTTTTGGTGACTTGTGATAACTTTTTTTTTTTAAAGAATGTGATAACTTGTTTATTTATTCATGTTTTCTTTTCCCAATATTTTTGGTAAATGATCAAAGATAAACTTTATATATCCTTTTTTTTGGACCACATCCTGTGTTTATATTCAAGTTCATATTTGGTCTTGGGCGTTGAATGCTTTAAAGACACTCTTTGGGGTCTAGTTAGGCTGGACCCATCTGTGACAGCCCAATATTAACCCAAATCAATATGCATGCAGCTCAAACTGCCACCATTCTCATGTCCAAAAAAAATTTTTAACTGCCACCATTCTCGTCAAACCTCAAGCCATTACGAATTTGAGAATTGTTACTTCAGAGGAAGTTTGGCAACGTAAGGGTAAATACATGCAGAGTAGCGTTAGTTAGGGATTAAATTATCTAGGCACCATAACGTTACCTGGTTAAATCACATGCTGCACGTAGTTATGTAGTGAAGGTTTTCAGCTTTGTGCCAAACTGCCACGTTTCATGGTGGTGAAGTACTTTCATGAAAGAAATCATGCATGTGTGACACATGATGACACATGCAAACACTATCATCTTCTTCCATTTATTTATTTTTGCCCATGGTATGGTCCTGGTATTACAGGAGCTGGTTATGAATTCCTAGTTATGTCGCAATCACTGATTGATTAGTAAGACTTCACATTTCTCAAAAATAACTAACATAAATTGCTGGTGGGTGGGGCTGGTTGGCTAAAAATCTCTGCCATAGCCCATAGGAGATACTCTACAGTCTAACACTAGTTCCATTCAAATTGTTGTATCAAAAGCTTAGCTGTTTCGGCAATGAAGAAATTCATCCCTGCCTTTTTCTAATTTTACCAATGTTAAGATTTCTATGATGATATTATTAGATTAAAATATGGACGGATACCAGAATCATATGAAGGAAGATAGGAAAGATGTAAAGGTAATCACATGACAAAAGCAAATAGTCAATATTAGCTTGGCCCTGGTTCTTTATTATCCCTATCATAAGAATCTCTAAGGTCAAATTGTAAGACAACAATTGGGATTGATTCGGAACCCTTCATTTTCATTTTCAGAATTGGTGGAAAATGCATATTTGGAACCAAATAAGAAAGCATCTTGAATCTACAAAGCTAGATTCAGACAAGATATTCAAAAGCACACGAGAAATCAAGCAAATTATCCAAACTAAAACATTAAGAACAAAATATGAGAAGCATATTAGAAACAATGAGAAATATTAATATATCAATAATAATCGTTCACATAAAAGGAAAGCAAGATAGGTTTACTCAACAAGGTTACTAATTTCTGTCCTAATCACTAAACTCGACTCAAATATCCATTCCCCAAGATACAATTTCCTACTAATACAATTCTGAATTTACTTTCTCTTCTTAGATGGTGGCTGTGGAGTCTCCTCTTCATCTTCCTCCTCCTCTTCTTCCTCCTCATCTTCCCCGTCATCCTCATCATCATCTTCCTCGTCACCATCGTCATCGTCATCCTCATCATCACTTCCTCCAGCACCATTAGCCTCGGGATCATCTTCAGGATCCCCCCCTTCCTCGTCACCTTCTTCACCTGAATATTCCTCATCTCCATCATCATCCTCATCTTGTGCGTCATCATCGTCGTCATCGTCATCATCTTCATCATCATCTGTTTCACTGTTCTTGTTTTCTAGGAAAGCATGTTTCCTCCCACGAAGGTCTTCAAAAGGAAACCTGACCAAGATTTAACATACATCAAAATAACTAAGTAAACTAAACATTATTATATCAAACAAAAGCAGTATCTTCAATCTCGCCATGAATTTATGCTTACCTTGCGTCAGTCAAATTTGAAGATGCCGAATTACTGGCATTACTCAGCAGATATCCAATCTGAGGGGGGGAAACAGAGAGAAGTAAAACAAAAGATGTTTACTGAATTCAATGAAACAGATTAAGCCAAGTATACTGTAGTCCAAACTCAAAAACACATCTAAGATCAACTGAAGCTATGGCATGCAAATGTGGATGAACTTCTGTGTCACAAAGTTAAACTTAATGCAGTTTCAAGATTTGTGTTCATATTCAAGAAGAGATTGCTTCTCATGAGTTTCTCTGTAATGGTACACAATTGGACTTTGGACAGACAGATCCACTTTAGTATACATACTATGCATTATAGAAGGAAACTAAATGTTGAAAAGACGGTAGAATCATTTCTTTGGACATGTAAGAAGAAGACCGACAGAGCACCCAGTTAGGAGGGTGGAAGAAATGGAAGGTGGACAAGGGGTGAAAGGCAGAAGAAGACCTAAGAAGAAGAATCCATGAGATGGTCAAAATCTACATGTAAACGGTCTCTCTAAAGACATGATACATGATAGAGCTCAATGACGTTGTTTGATCCATGTAGCCGTCCCCACCTAGTGGGACGATGCTTTTTTGTTGTTGTTGTATAGAAGGAAACTAATAGAATACTTTACATCCGCTGATGTCATATTTGATATATAAACCCTAAACTCTTAAGTCTTAACCATATAGGGAAAGGGAAAAGTAAAAGGAATAACTAGACAATTGTTCTTTACAATTGATTTATACTGTATTTCCCTTATGAATGAATACTTTTGTACACGTAATATAGAGAAAAAAACAACAATTTGTACAAATGCAACATCAAATTTTACAGCCCAGAGACCGAAAATGCAACAATCGGTAAGCATATACGGTGAAATGCAACATCTGATTATGGCTATAACAACTTGTACAAACTAAAAGCAAGGCATCTATCTAAATCTAATAGCATATTTAGTCATGACAAAAAGCAAGAACCAAAACACATCATGAATTTGTCAAAACTCAAATTCAAGCAATCAGTTTCACTTAAATTCAATCTAGTTACATGAAAGTGAAACAAAACTGTAAAAGATAAAAGGAGAGACACTTCGAGGTACTAAAAACAAGATAAAACACAGAAACAAATCCACCATTACTTCTTACTCAACTAAGCAAAAATAATTCTTAGGAATAGTAAATGATTGATGACGTAACAGTTAGAATGAGGTTCGAAGTGACTAAAAAGTGCAAGATTCTAAAGAGAAAGAGGAAAGAATTACGAGAGCGAGAGATTGTGCAGAAGCGAGGACAGTGTGGGCCAGAAGAGAGTGTAGAAGAGAAGGAATCTGGTGCTGAAGAACCTCCATTGGCAAAAGAGTGTGAAGCTGAAGCTTGAAGCTGGAAAGCAGAGAGTCAATGGGTTTCGGTCCGAATCTGATTACAGTAAACCCCTCTTTCTCCACCGTTTTAGGGTTTTTGTGTACGCCAATCCTATTCCCTCTTTTTTGTTATTTTCACTCCCCTCGTTTTCTCTCCTTCCACTCCCACCTCTTATTTTATTAATTTTTTTTTTTGTTTGTTTCATAATTGAGATTTGAGAACTGAGAAGCCCGTTCCGGAAGTGCCCGTAACAATTTTTCTGTTTTTCCCAATTCCACTTCTGACCTTCTTTTATTATTATCCACTAATTTTCAGAGCTGATCTTTTTTTTTTTCTTTCTTTTTTTTGGGTCAACAAACTCTGAATTTCCGAGTCCTGTCTTTGGATCTTGTGCCCCTGTGGGCTTCAGCCTCTTTTTATGACCAAATCCAATAATTTAGTACCGTTAATCTTTGAATTGAAATTGACCATTTTTACTCTCATGTAATTATGCAATAATTTTTTCACTTTAAAATATATCCAATTTTAATGTCCAAAAAAATTAATAAAATAAACAAGAAAACAGAAAAAAGTGAAAATATTCACACAAAAAAAAAGTTCGAAAATGAAAACTTCTGAAATAATAAAACGTAATGGACAAATTGACAATTTGACATTACAGCAGTAAAGCATTATGAGAACCATAAGCACAAGCAAAGTTGGGACCAATGGACCATAGCCCAAATATGATTATCAATCATTGACTTCATGGTGGGGATGCAATTTTGCAAAGTAGATGTGACAAGTAAATGATGTTATACCTAGGAATCATTATACAAATATATTTAAAATCAATACATACAGCATGCCACTAAAGAATCTTTATATAGATATATTTTTATTGATTGATCAACAGTGTTCGTGAGTGTAATTTTCAAGGCTGAATCTATGATCCTAGAAGCACTGCCATTTCTCGGCCTTTTGGCTAAGATCAAGTGTAGTTCAAGGAGCAATTGCATTCATAAATTTCCTCTTTGCAAATGCCAACCACCATTTATTTGGTGTGCCATTGGGCCTGTACGCAACGCTCAATAACCTCCCACTTGTTTCTTCCCTTATCTGCTTCAAATAATTCCTGAACAATTCTGCATTCGAAGAATCACAGAGCAATTTAAGTTCAATGTAAGCACTATGCACAGTGCTTGAAATTGCAATTGTACTGACTGTAAAACCAGAAGCCATGACATGACAATCAGTTCAGTTATTATAGATGATCAGCTCTTTGAAAATATTAGCACATACCACATAGTCACAAATCCCTTTGATTAAACTCTCGACAAAAAGGCATAATTTAGAATACATAAGATATATGAGACAAAAAACCTGCATTTATTTGTATGGTAACACTACAAAACATGGTTTCCAAGGCTAGATTATAGAGACAACTCACAAGTAAAACTTAGAGCTATTTAAAGCAAGCCTTTCTGAACCAGACGTTAACAGCCTTGAGTTATCTAATTAAGTCTGGTGTGCCCAATAGTAAGCATTAGGTATTAACCATGCAGAATTCTCAAGTTATGAAATGCCTACTCCACTGTAAAGGTCCTAGTGGCTGGCTACAACCGTGAGCCCAATACTCTGACTGACACCAACACAGATAAATATTGAATCTAACAAACCTAATTAACTTAGGATTTAACATATGACGCCAGGGAGGGGTCTTATACAGCATTGTACACATGGTGATGCCAGTGCAATCCCCACTACCATGCAAAAGATGGGACAAAGTACATACGCCAAGCCCTGTTTTGGAGTTTGGAACTTCAACAGACCTTAATGCATATTATCCCTCAAGCCTAACTATTCACAGAATACTCCATTTTCTACTAGAGTGCCTTTGCAGGTAGCCCCGCTGTAACAACTAGCTGACAGTGCAGTGTGCAGCTCTTCAGCCCTAGCATGACCGAAACCACTGCATACCACCATACCTAGGAAGGAAGAGCAAAATCTTCTGGTATG
The DNA here is from genome assembly GCA_036250425.1 of Stylosanthes scabra. NCBI lineage: Eukaryota > Viridiplantae > Streptophyta > Magnoliopsida > Fabales > Fabaceae > Stylosanthes > Stylosanthes scabra. Next base: position 99,519 of record JASCZI010241697.1, read on the forward strand.
CTCACATTATTTCTTTCAGACTCATAAGAAAGATATCTTAATACATGGCGGATACTTGTTTGCCCAAGACTTCAGCAAGAATAGTGAATCCGATTTTCGTTTTTATTATAAACCATCCAGAACTAACTTAGAAATCCAAGAAACCAAGTTGGTTGTCACCTTGGCATTCCTGCTTGAATATTCAGAGCGATTCCAGGATTCAAAACAATGAGGCAGTGATACAATTTGTTTTGTAAACAATGTCAGAAACTAAAGCATAGGTAAACAGACATTTCCCCATGTGAGTTGAAAATGAAGTAAGGCATCACATGTGGAGATTCTATTCTACCAAATCCTCAGTAAGCAACTGAATATAATATATCACAGTTCTTGGAAAGCAAGCACTAATTAAATAACTTCACACATAATCAAAATGTTCGCAATAAGGTAAAGGAACAGCTCAGCTATCACAAATTCACATTAATAATAAGAGGTGGAACAAGAGATTGACCTGCTTCCTCATGTGATTGAGGAAGTGGAAGAAGGCCCGGAAAAGGAAAACCAGACTCTCCAGGGACAGGAACCTTCTCAAGACCCAAATTGATGATAGCTTTGGTCCCTTCAGCTAAAGTTCTGCAACCTTCAAGCCTCTTGAGAGCAACATTGATGTAGGATGTCAAATATATGAGAAGCTTATCAGCAGGGCTCTTGATATCAAAGTTCCTGAAGAACACATTTGCTCTGAAGAAGGTTATAGCTTCATCCACTATATCAGTTCTATCTGCACCACCACAACAACAACAACAACAATATGAATCTCAGATTCTGAACAATAGCAATTTAACAGCACAAAAAAAAAAAAAAGCAAAGGAATTGTGAAAACCTTGATCTGAAACAGGAGCAGGGCCCTTGATGTGGCTCTTGAGAGGAAGTAGAGGGCAGCCACAAGCGCTATCCACTTCATCTTCATTCACAAAACTAGAGTGATAAACCTAACAACAACCACAAACTTCATTCCCAATTTCCTAATCAAAATTAAGAATTTGAATAAGCACGAGTTTAAATTAAAGAAACAAAATTGAATCCCCATACCATAGATTACTCCTCAAAGTGAATTGATGAACCAAACGTGATTGGAACGAAAATGGATCTCTGAATCAAAGTGAATGAGCGAATTGTTATTTACTTTCTTTTTTTTTCTTTGGTGGAAATAAATTTTCAACAGTTTTTTTTTTTGAACTGGAAACTTTCAACAGCTAAACAGTTAGACTTAACAGACAAGTTATGATGTGGGCCCGGGCCACTCTACGTTAAAGCCCAATCCATGAAGCCCACAGCTACTTTTGTAGACAGTAGCCATATCATGATTTTGACTTACCAACGGCCACCAAATTCGGTTGGATGTTCTTTAACCAGTGTAAAATTGTAACTCAGAATTAATTAATTAATTAATTTTAATATTGTGTATACGACCATAAATATATTTTATTAATATTAGTTCATGTAGGCTTAGGCCGTATAAGACTGTAAGGTATACGACCAGAAATATATTTTAATTTATTAATCTTAGTCCTAGGAATATATTAATATACACATTCTGTTGTTACAAAAAATAAATAAATAAATAATATAGTATTCACCACTTGCGTCTCTTGAGGTAGCATGGCATCCACACAATTTTTTTAGATTTTTCAAGGTATCTCCTACTCGAGAGGTCGAAAATTAATTATTTGTGAATTTGAGCTCAATTTAAGAATTTGTCACTGATCATTGTATTGCTGCATGCATAAAATGGGATTCGAACTCCCAACACTTACTGTGACTAATGAGTTAACCAAAGATGGATCCAAATTAGTTGCATTCACACAATTGAGCTTGAGAATATTCAAAGGGAAAATTTTTCATTGACGTCACCCCGGAGTGAGAGTTTTTTTTTTTTTTTTTTGGGTGTCTTGAGAGTTGTTCATTTATGTACTAATTCTGAATTATATTTGTAATCCGAAAATTTGAAAATGACCCTTTTTTTTTTCGTGGTAGCAGAAGAAAATATCTATCCTATAGTCAATGCAAATCTAGCTATCAATTCTTCCCCAATCTAGTTCTTTAATCAAACGAGCAACCACTAGCAACCTGGCCATCTTTTCCTGGTATGTCAGTTTGATTCTTCGTACAATTATCATAAAAATACATGGTAGTTACAACTCTTTGAAACAATAGAAGACACGACCAACTATAAGTACACATTTTGAAACAATTGTTTATGCAACATGCAATCATGAGTACAAGTAAGAAGACTATCCATCTCTTGTATGATAGCATTACTCAACAATGGCAAGTGGAAGGATTGTTCTTTGAGTTGCATCACATGTTTTGGGGTAATAACACTCTGTCTCCAGCTGCGGCCACAGGGAAACTAACTAACTTTTCTATATTATCTTAAATAATCACACACCAATCCACCTGTGATTTAGTACATAAACTATAAACCATTGTGGTCCATGTTCCACATGTGTGAGGTTGGTAATAAATAATAACTAATGTGTTTCATGTTTGCGTAAAGTGGAAGGATCCCATCATGTTCAAGGCTAGAATAATAATATCTTATGCGTTAGTATTTTGATTATTTTCAACTACCAGTCATTTGATCCAGTCAACAGTGTGTGAAATATGAATACAGTGTCTAACTAAATTTATGAGATAATATTTCTTGAAAGGATAAATCAAGTAAGCATAGACAAATAATATTTCTTAGTAAAGTGGCCAGTTACAAAGCAAAATCTTGGTTTATGAAATGCTAAATACAATTCCAAGGAGGGTGGGGAAAAAAAAAAGAAATTGAACAAAAACCATTAGACTGAAATCACAGTACACTGTTAAACCATCTTGCTATTACAGACACTCCAAGCCATACAATCCCATTTCTTATTAACAAGAGAGATTGCTTACCAGCATTTGTAGCTCATAATACTAAACCCAAGCAACTAGGATAAAGAATGATGCAATTTGAAAAGCTAAACTATACATGTCAATTCTAGTGGGGGAACAAGAAAAAACCCAAAAACGTGGGAGGTTGCAGGAGCAACCAAATTTTAGATTAGGCTAGAAAATGAAGCTGTCAACTCGTATGGAAAGTTTGATGGCTCCCTTTTCCCAGCTAGCTCATGGAGGTCCCTCACTATGTCAAACACTGCCTCTGGTTGTGCTAACTTCAGTGCACTCTCTGACATTTTCTTCAGTTCATCTTGTTTTGTGCTGAACCACTCCGCCACGATTTTCGCCGTTTCCTTAGAACTCCTGGTGAAGACACCAGCTCCATTTTCTACCACATAGGGAACATTTCCCTTTTCCTGAATTTATTATCATTGAAACTATGAATCAATATTGGAATGAAGAAATAGACAGGAGAAGTGAAAGGCAAGGATCATAACCATTTAATCATTCACCTGTCCAGGGATATAATCATTGAGAATTATGGGAAGCCCTCTGATCAATGCTTCTGAAATTGTACCTGGTCCAGCCTGAGAATATCATAGAACCAATAAGCCTATGCTAAGATATTAACATGTGAAGTTTGCAAATGGCGGGCCAGCGAATTGGCTTAACTTACTTTTGTTATGATGCAATCACAGGCTCCCATCCATTTTGCCATTTGTTTCTCAAATCCTCTAATCTACACAAACCAAACACCAAACGTTTGTTTATTTAGTATGTCCTATTCTGTTATGCTCATCTCTAGTACTTGCAAATTGCAATTCATACACCATAGATTTAAGGAGTGAAGCCGGTTAAATCAGTACCGTTACTGGAACCTTCCATTCGATGGCTTCAAGGGTAGATGCTAAGTTCTTGTTACGACCGCATATGATTGCTATCTGGCCGATTGGCTTCTGAGCTTCTTTGTCATAAAGCGATTCTCCCAAGGCCTTTGCAGTTTTCTTGACAGGACCAAATCCTTCACCACCCCCCATCAGCAATACTGCAGGTAAGTTGGGATCCATCTCAAATTCTGCCCTTAGTTCATCCTATAAAATTAAAAGGAGAAAGCCAAGGTCCATCACTGAGAACAAGGCTATATTCATAGTTGAGCTTCAGTATGCAAAATGTGTTTGATGCAAACCTTCACTAGAACTGCGCGTGCGAACGAAGGCCTAATGGGCAAGCCACAAACTTTGATTTGTTCCTCACTAAGGCCTTCTTGTTGTGCTTTCTTCGCTACCTCTTGTGAAGGGCAGTAGCATCTATTCACCCAAGGATGAAACCTACAAAAATGTTAAACATTAATTTATGAATGAGGAACTTTTACTTCAGAACAACGGGAATTAACAAAATGAAACGTAAACTTACCAAGTAGGATGGCAAGTAGTAAGGTCAGTAATGACAGTGGTAAATATAACTTTCTTCTGCAGGCCTTGCCACTTTAGAACCCACAGTGGAATATGCTGCATCAATGGATGCACGCTGATAATAATATCTGGCTTCACCTCCATCAGCCCTGCTTCCACATCCCTTAAAATTCACAAATTACATTAGAATAGTGGAAAGATTCTACAGCCAAAGGTGAATGATTATCAATTCATCATTGTAGTTATTTCACAAATTACAACAATGATGACATAACAAGTTGCAAATTAATCAATATTTAGGAGATGAATGTACCTAGCATAGTAGGCGGCGATGGCGGCTAAATACGCCGAGTGTATCCATCTTGGAGAAGTACTATGAAAGGTAAGATTCCAGAGCTGAACATGCTTAACCATGAATTTGTATTGTCCCTCCATGTCATTCAATGGCCACCCTGTGTACTCCTTCCAAACATCTTTAATGAATACCTGCAAAATTGTATCAGCATAGACACATTTAAGTAACAAACAATGATTGAATTGTTAAAGGTAAAAATCCTAAAGAGAAAAAAAAGATAAAAACAAAAGCTACAAGAAGAAAAGAAAAGAGAAGTAGCGACAAAGTTCGCGTTACCACAAAGCTTGCTAGCTAACCAAACATTAAAGACAAAAGCATAAGAATCACAGAAAAATATCCCTTAACCATAAAAACTAAATCTTCTTGAAGAAAACAAAATTTTTCAAATCAAGGCCAAAAGAAGAATCTTCTTGCGGCATAATTTGAAAAAAAAAAATTTTTTTTGAATGAGCTGCAGAATTTGTTACAGTGAAGATGATGAGATCCAATTGAAGAAGCAATAAGAAAAAGAAAAAATGGTAAAAATAGAAGGTAATAATGGAAGAATTACCCTGTACTCATCACCGAATTCGATTTGGAAAGCATCACGGATGGCCTCAGCGGAAGCTCTGTGGCCACCACCGGTGTCGCTCATGAGGATCAAGACGTTTTTGGTCCTCTCAGCTCCAATCTCCATCATCTCCATGCCACCATCATCTCCCTCGTTGTCGTGATGGGAAGAAGAACTGTGAGCCTCATTGTTGTTGAAACTCTTCTTGCTTCCGAACACCTTCTCAGCCAACGTCTTCTTCGGCGGCGACACTGCCACAACCTCCATGTCCTCACCTCACTCAGAGGAAGAACAACAACAACAGAAACAGAAAAGCAGAAACAAAAATTCAAAAAGAATTCAAGAGAAGAAGCAGATGCAGTAACGGCCAGCAGAGGCGGAGAGAGAGGAAGTTGGGAAGAAATGATTGGTTGGTAATGGTGAACGGGTGAATGGTGAAATGCAAATGGGAACGTTCCTTTCTTTCGTTAATAACGGGTCCTCAGAAATTTAGATGCTAGAATTATGCTTTGGAATTTTGAGACACTGCTCTTGCCTTCGCTCAATTTTGACCGTTCGATCTCTTCTCTCTTGATGGAATGTTCGGCTATCCAGATTCGAATCTTTTTTTGCATTCTTAGAAAATTTGTAACAGGACTTTTGCTGAGTTGTCCATACGATTTATGCTGTATTCAAAACTCTTTGTTTTTGCTCTCTTGCCCTCTTATTTCCTTGTATTTTCATTTCTCCCCCTTTTCTATCTTTTTCTTTTCTGCTTTGGATGGATACCACCGTGTAAGACAAGTAAATAAGATAACTTAAGTCATGATATTAATTACCAATAATTCTACCACTTAGAGTTGTGTAAATTAATTAATAATAATGCGTGATCCCACAAGAAATACTTCTTATTTGAAATCCTTGTTTTAAAACTCGTTATTATAATATTTATCATTTTTAAGTTTTAATAAAAATTAATCAACAATTTTATTTATTATTATTGTTGTCGAGTTAGTACCATCATTTTAGATTATTTATTTTTGTTATTTTGTATGATTTGTTTTCTGCTAGTTTTTACGTACTTGTTGTATGTTGTATTTATCTTTTATTAAATGATTGTTGATCAATATTTTATTAGTTATTATTAGTATGCATTTCTAACTTTAATTAAGGGTAGTATCATAATTAATAAAATTCAAATGTTTATTCTTTTATTAAATAATAATAATAATAATTCATGATGTTGGACATAAACACTATTTCCAACATTGCTGACATGCCCTCATATAATTTGCGTATTTGCATGGATGGCTTGGTTGTATATATATTTCAGTTGCATAGTAACAGAATGTTTGGCCGTGGCAGTTGACAATATTTGATTGGACTGGTTTGCCCTTTTTTTATTGATTGATTCACCATCACTTGTAAGCATTGGCTAATGAGGTTTGCTTCCAAGGAAGAAATATAATTTTAAATTTCACTTGAAGACAAAAAATGGTTGAATTACATAATTCACCTCCCATTTTGGGCTGGGAAACATCTTTCTACGATTCCTCACTTATAGTGGGTTCCTTGACTTAGATGTTTACTATCTGGCATTCGAATATATAGAAAAAAAAAAAACACGCAATAATGAACACGGCATTGTAACTTGTAAAGTTGTAAGTACTAAGTAATAAGAATGGAAGATGTTAAAGGTTTCGTGATATCAAATGTTTCATTGGTTTTAACCGTTGTTTTAATCATAAAATTATTCATCTTAATAAAAAAATATTTTATTATTAAAATTAATTCAAGATCAACGGTTAAAAGCACTAAAACATTTAATATCTCGAAACATCTAAACACTTTTCAATAAAAATATGTAATCTAATGTCTAAACGAATATTATTATTCGCGACTATTTTAAAAAATAAAATAAAAAATTAAAAGTCTCCTTTAATTATACTTTGTCCTGAAAGATATGCCAGGTATTATTCATGAGTGGATAGTGGTGGTGCACTGCAGCACCGGTGGTCATGCAATGCAGTGGAAGAGTGGAAGAGGCATAGATTCTAAGATCCTCATCACTTCAGTCATGACGTTGAGCTGGCCAAGAACAACCAACATGTCTAAACTGTCAGCCTGTAATTACTATTCAGGGCCAGACAAGTTAACCCAATCACCAAAATCTAACGCCACTTTCTATCACTGTGTCTTTTGGATTTTCTTGTATTGTTGGGTCAGATTATTAAATGCAGATCCCGATCCAACAGTTTCCTCTTTTTTTTGGGTACTAACCTATTAATGTAACATGAATTAAGATCTTTTGAAATGAAAAAGTTGGTAGAGTGATTAATTAGGACTCAGATGTGGTAAAAAAAATATACAATCATGTTATATGTATATCTTTTTTCTCTAACCAAGTCAAACTAAGTGAATTTTTCCTATTCTCACCTTAGGTATACGAATAGAATATTACTACCAGAATAAACAGAAAATTTAAAAACAAATGAACAAATTTTAAAATATATTCATGTCAACTATAAAAACATGTTCGTAGTACTTGTACATATAAATTTTTGTTTGCACAGTGCGCGCATAAACAACTTGATTGGAGGTGTGTTTCTAGAATTATATATATATATATATATATATATATATATATATATATATATATATATATATATATATAAATAATTATATTTA
>JASCZI010241697.1:107548-125335 GCA_036250425.1 Stylosanthes scabra
AAAGGATCTAACATATATACAGTATGTTTTGTGGAATTCTACGTGTTATTATTATTATTATTATTCAGTATATTAGATATTTTAAAACTTTAATATAAATTACAAATTAAGATTGCTGAAATAAAATTAAACATAAGTTTTTTGGTATTTTTTTTTGTCATAAAGTTTTTGGTATTTAGATACCAAAAAAATATAATAAGCTTTTTGGTATTTGGTCTCATCGTTTTTTTTTGTGGTAGGTATTTGGTCTCATCGTTTAGCATCGAGTTCTTTCATATTTTTGGTATTGAAGGTCCCCTTCAAAACTGTTTTCAGTGAGAACTGAAATTGGGCTATTTGTTTGCTGTTAGGAAAAGTCAAAGCGCAGTTTGACTTTTTCCCCCTTCATTACGCCACCTCCGCGGGCTTAACCTGCACAGTGCACACTGCACAGCATTAGGCGGCTTAGGGGTGTAACAAAGAGAAATGTTTCTTCGGCGGCAAACCTTAAATAAAGCTCAGATCCAAGCTCAGATCCACGACGTTATTGACGGTAGGGGAATACCGTGAGCAACCGGAGAAGGAAAAAAAAAAAAACCCTTGACTCATCTAAGTAGTTTACATAAATAAGTGCTGAGGGAGTTTGAAGTTTTTTTTCCCCCATATATTTGTCACGTATTTGTGTTTATATTTTTTTGCTTTTTCATTCCCCCGAAATAAAATAGAAGATAGAGAAGAAACTTAGTAAGCATAAAGGAACACTAATTTCAATTAGTATGGTCATTGAAATCATGAAACATTTACAGCTACTAGAATCTATATTCATCACCCAGATAACCAAAGCTTTTAAGTTGAAATATACTATGATTATGATACTCTATGCACCTATTGATAAGTGATAAGTTGTAACATACTATGATTATGATACCCTATTCATCTCTCCCTACGCTCAAATCCTACAGATTAAGCAGAGGCACTGATTACTGATACTAATAGTCTACAACATATTATCCAAGCTGAGCAAATTGTCTTTCATTTTGTTATCTTCCAAAAAACCGTTCCATCAGTAGTTGCTCATGTTCAACTTCATGTTGTAACACTCATCTGTTTGGAAAATATTACTGTCCTTTAGGCTTTAACCTGCAGAACTAGACCTGAACACACCGGGCATGAGGGGTCGCGTATTTCTTCAATACTAGTTCTCTGCTCCAGACAATCGGCGTGATAAATATGACCGCATACTAAAACGGCCACAACAGAGAGTTCACAGCAAGAAAGTGAACCCCCGAGAAGATTAAATTTCCGCCTCAGTGGCTTCTGACAAATCCCACAAACGGTTTTCACTGCATCAGGGGTTACTGCGTCCATTGTTACTGAACTTGACCGGATTCTCTCTGGTCTGGAAAATGTCTTCTCTCTATATTCTGGGGGAAAAGAAAAAGGGGATAATCAGACAGCACGAATAAACCTTTTCTAGTGAAATGATCTGAATTCTGAAACACTACTAGAAAATTGAAAAATTAACTCGTGTGGCAGGAATATTAGCATTAGAGACTCACCAACAAGCTGTCTCGATTGTGAGTTGGGTTGATAAGCCGCCAACTTAAAAGGAAGTCTATCATCATAATTAGATACACCCTTGCCACGAGATGAAGATGCGTTGGCATGATTGCCAGAGTTGCGTCGTGAATACTGGTGGCCATAGTAATGCCTTGAGCGTTTCAAAAATACTGAACGACCAAGACCTTGGTTATGATGATGGGGCATAGTTGGATGCGTATTCGGTAGCTTCATAGATCCATCTGTCTTATCATGTACGGGTTGCACAGGGACTGCACCAGAGTTGCCTGAATGTGAAGGTTTCTGCAAAGATACAGAGTAAGTTCACAAATGATGGAAGTCGATCTTATCAAATTATGTATTATGAAATAAAAAGAAAGCAGTGGATTCTTGTGAATTACTTTCATACTACTTCCAAAGATATGCAGAAGTGTACATTCTGTATCTGCACAAGTTTATTCATGTACAACCATCTTCATCAACCAATGGGGTAAGGATGAAAAATGAACAAGAACAAAGAAACTAGAAAGTGCAAAAGCAAAAGTTAACACAAGGGGAATTCGAAATACTATTAATCAAGAGAAAAGAAGCCAACCTCATCTGACAATAGTTCCATGTTAGAAGAGTTGCGAATGGCTTCTGAAAAATTAATAAAATACCACAAGTCACAACATACATTTTAGTAGCATGGGCAATCACTTACATATGCTACCAAGTACAAATAACAAAGCGAAAAACAGAAGGCCAAAAGAGAAAAGGGACAATTTCTAGATCCTAATTTCTTCTAGACAAAAATACAAGATGATATCGTCCGGCTTGCAATTCCACCGTAGATATCTTGCTATCACAAGAAACAAGGCACAAATCCTCAACAATTTCACTCTTATGACACAATTCAACAAGCTCATCCACACAGACTCATATCTATTAATAATCTCAATGTTACTCCATTCGGACAAACCACAGCAAAAATTGAGGAATAAAATGCAATATGATCCCGATCTGTAACCAGCAAAGACGATCGCAATTGCAGATAGTGAGCAGCTTTAATGTCTAATCACAAAAGTATGGAGAATGAACATTGTGCAAAAGACATTTCAGATCCAACTTGTGTCACTAACAACCTAAACTATATCTCCAAACAGTGTATAAACATAACCATTTCAACCAAGAAAGTCATGAAACTACATGGATAGAAGACCCTAAAACACATGAAAATCAGCTCAGAAAATAAAGGAAGGCAAAAAGAGGAAACAATGTAAAGTCGTTTAATTTTCCCCAATCTCGGATTGCTCTTGGCTTAGGAGAGCTCTCCACCAATCTCCACCTAAATAAAAACTGTCTGTTTCCACTAGATTTTCAAAGATGCTGATGAAGTAACAAAAAAATCAAAATTTTCAAAGATCACGAAACCCTCGAACCACATATAACAGCTCTGAATAAGGGCAAATCCAAGTCAAAGTCAATTTCTTTACTTGACTTTCTCGTCTAGAAATTAAAGACGAATAAATAAGTGCAGTAATAATGCACATAACAACTAAGATTCGAAAGATTTTTTTAAAAAAAAAAAGTTTGCATAAATGGCTCCTCTATATATAAAAAAAATGAATATGGTTTATTTCATGACTTAGATTTCGTGATCACATTACAGTAATAATGAGTAAGAAAGGAGCATGAAAGAAAAAAGAAAAAGGAAAGGGGAAGGGAAGTGTACCGGGAGAAGAAGGAGAAGGGTGGCGATGATCGGTTTGGGGGTGAGAGTGGTGAGAAATCCGTTTGCGCTTTCCCATTGTTGGAATATAATAAAAAGGAAATAGAAAATGGGTTTGATGGTTGAGAAAGAGGAAAGAGAGGAGAGGGAGGGGTTTAAAGTTTGTTTTGTGAAATGTGAAGCCTCTCTCTATCTCTCTGTGGCTCTGCGCTCATGAAGGATGAAGCAGATCAAAAGGAAAAGGGGTTTTGTGAAATCAAATAAATTAATAAAAAATGGACGGTCAATATTTTTTTTTATTTTTTATTTTGGGTAAATGTAATTGTAATTGTGTAAAGAAGGGATTTATTTTTATAATAAATAAAATATTATTTTGATATCAAATATAAAAAAATATATTTAAATAAAATTTTATTTGACATCGAAATACTCTTTTATTTAGCATAAAAATAAATCACTTGATTATACTCGTATAAAACCACTTCTTCATAGAATTATTGTTTTATTTTTATCTTAATTTTTTTACAGAGTGTGTGTGGAGCAGTTCTCTTTGTTTAGAGGTAAAGCGTATAGGGGAAGGAACACACGACTTTGGTTCAGGGAGAGGTGTGACGTCATCATGGGCTCAAATGGCTTAGGAGCTTGGGAGAGCCGAAAGCACAACGCCAACCGTGACCGACCAATCACACCATCTTACAGATTTTTGGTTAAATTATGGGCCTAAGCCCAATTAGTTTTGGTAGTATTCTTTTCACGTTCAGGATACTCTTGGGCTTTAAGAATTACAATAAAGTTTTATGGCCCAAATTTTGTATTTTGGTTAGAGCATAATGAAGTCTTTAAGGTGAAGCCCAGTTCCCTCCCAAAAAATAATCCACATATGGTTAGACACTAATCTTTTTTGTTTGTCCAGTCAAGCCATGACTGTTGATGATCATATTGATTAACCTAAAATCAATACCTAAAATAAGCCCAAAAACAACTTAAAAATCTATACAAAAAAAAACCTTTAAAAAAATGGTTCACCAAAAAAAAAAACCTTCATTAACTTAAAAAGTAGGATAATCACTATTGGTATTGAATGGATTATTTTACCGAGATCTATATATACAGAAAGTTCCAGAAACAAAAAATTTTACTGACCTAAGAGTGCATATTTTTCTTTCTTCTTTTTTTTTAAAAATATATATATATTTCTCACTTCACAACTACAGCTACTTTAGATCATTTAAATTCAAATGAATATAATTTCTCTTTTAATATACGCTGTAGTTGAAGTAGTTAAGTTTTATACTAATAAATATTAAAAGAAAATTAAACCAAAAAAAAAAGATAATTTAATTTATTTTTGGCAACAACTAATTTGATTTATTTGACTACATATCATTAGATATTAATGTTTGTAAAATGCGTGTTGGAGATGAAAAGGAAGGGGATCGAAAGGGTACAAAAGGGAATATCCAAGTTTCCAAAATCCAAATTCCAAAGGCTGGCTTAGTACTTTAAATGAAATTTCGGTGTGCCAGCAATAACAAGCATATGGTCTGCCAAACTTTTAATCATTTATTGAGCATCTGATTGGACAACACACAAACACATTAATCAATAATCAATTCTACGTGCAAAACTGTAAGGTAACAAGAAAGAAAGTATATCAACTTTAAGCTGTTCATTTCAAAACCATTTTCCAACTTTAGACAATCATTGTGTTCCTCAATCCTCTCCATGTTACTATGCATTGGAGATGCAAAATCGATTCAAATGTTTTAAAAGCTAGTAAGTTTTTGTTTGTCATTTTTAAGTTTAAATAAGGTGAATGAATTTTTGTTCTCAAATTCATGTTCAATCTACAGCAAGATTTTTTTACAAGATTATGTTAGAGTAAAATTTACAATAGTAATTCAAACACACTCTCAATAATTCCACACACAAATTTCCAGGTTTAGGTTATAACATTTATTAGGAATTTAAGTTGATAGATAAAAATATATAAATAATTATATTTTTTGTTTTATTTTTTGTATTTGTTTTATCTTTTATTTTAAAACTTTTCCCGTAGAAAATTAAAAATCTAATTTTTTTTTGGTTGTTGATATTTAAAACAAAAATGTTTAATGAACACACAAAATTAATTATTAAATAAAAACATCACATCATTAAAAATAAATAGCACTTGCATCGTACATCAAAACTAAATTTGATATTATATATTGAATTTTAGTTGTTTTATAGTAAAAGTTTTTCTAAAAAAGTTAAATGAATAAAAATAAACTATTTCCTACCATTTTTAGGAAGAATAGTTACACTTAAAAAAGAAAAATAAACTTTCCGTGTAAAACTTTGAAACGTTAGAGCTTCTATAGTTCTATTAGACTATTACTACAAATCCAAATGTAATGTTAAAATATTTATAATTTTATTTATACATAAAAAACAGACACTAGTTAAAATCAGTTATCATATATTTCTATATAAATATTTTAGAATATATATATAATTTTATTATTTTTAATTAATATTTCATATTTTAATATATATTATATACTAATAATTAATTTTAATAACTAATTTTAATATACAAATAGCATTATCCTAAAATCAAAGATTACCAATTTATCATCTTTGTAATATTTTATTTTGATAAAAATAATAAGAGAAAGTCTTTGAAACAATATGAAGTTAATATCATTTTTTTTTATTTATTTTTTTTACCACTCATTATTTTCTTAATTACAATTATTTGCTCCTATTGATCCTCTAATATTGATTCCCCTGCATTACTCTAATAATAAATTGAAGAGGAGGGGAATTAAAACAAGTGGAGGAAGAATTGGTCCACACTTGCATTTTTTTTTTTTGCTGCCTTAATTTATTTGTGATGTGAAGTGGATAAGGGTTACACGGCCGTGTTAAATTGAACCCCTTCCCGTCCAATCCAAATTCATCTCTTTTTTACCCACTCATCCACTCAACTAAGTCCACATAAACATCTTCAACGTATTATTATTTTAATATCACCAATTTTATAGTTTTGATAGTTAATTATTTAATTTAAGAGATGTTAAAATCAATATGTATAATTTTAATTGTGCACTTACAAATTTGTTTTAATTTGAAGTAGTTTTGATGAGTTTTTTCCAACGCAACGCTGGGTTATCCGAAAGGTAGATGACTAGATCTTATCTTAAAACTCCATGATGTAATAATGAAGCAAAACGTAAAGCAAATGCTAGCATAATAGTTACATGTTAATCTCATCTACAAAATTTTTAAATATCCCACTACAACAACTACCAAGATATGACTCAACTACATGGTCTCTTTTTCTATTACAAGAAATAACAATAATATTATGATATTCAATCTCGTGCAACGATATTAGTTACGTTTCTTAATATATTTTCCCACGCCTTTTTATTTTTATCTATGTATCAATCAAACATATTATTATAAGCTTGCGTGAAAGATGTTTCTAAAGTTTATTAATATCCACCGTCGCTCAGCTTTGGTTTTTTCCCATTATGCCCTTGAGAGATATTTTCGTTAGAATTGACTATAAAAATGGCACTATTAATAATTTGAATTGACATTAATAAAAAGTATATATAGTTCCTCTGGATTAGAACGCGTGGAGCATTATTATCACTTTTAATTGGTGTATTAATAAATTATTAATGCGTCATTAACAAAGCCATCAATGGTCAGAAAGTGGCATTGCATAATCTTACTAAACTATTTTACTACTATTACTGTTATTATTGGTATTAGTATTCTAAATTATTATTTATTATTATCGTTGTGGTGGTAGGATTAGGAATTAGGATTATTAATCTGCTTAATTTCGTTGTCATTCGCGGGAAATGACAATAATCCAAAGGTATGATCTTTCTAGATCAATCTCCAAGCTCTTTCCTTTTGGTTGTTCTTACTTTTTAGAATGTTCACGGATAATGACTATTTTTATGTTAATCTATTTAAAGGGAATGGGTGTTATTATTTCAGAGAAGAAAAAAAAAAGTAGTTAACGGTCTCAATTGAATATATATTTTGTAAATAATTGTCTCCATTATCATAATCTAATTGAAGTAAATATGCTAATAACTAGCCTCCTCTAGAAAATTCCACTAAACATATGATTAAGTTGATTATCATGAACAAATAAAACTAGTAGTTTTATTTACGAATACATGTTGTGCCGATTATCAACTAAAAAATACTAATAAACATGACATAAAAATGTTAAGTGAATAATAACTATTATTAAAATCAATTATTATCTATTTATATATAAATATATAAATATTTTATTTATTTATTTTTAATATATATATATTTTGATTTAATGTGTATTTTTACGTATGATTAATTTAATAATAATTTTTTTTACACATAAAAGATAATATGATATTGATGTATAATTTTTTTAACAGTATTAAGTAATTAATAAATATTCAGTCAATATCAACTAATAATTTAAATTAATTTTTAGGTTTTAAATATTTTATTTTTAAAAAATATAAAATTAACTCACATTATTGTTATTGGTTACCAATATTTTTTTAATGAAATTGCATGTTTTTTTATTTATTTTCTGCATGGTTGATAATTGGTAATGGAGAAAGAGATCGATGAACATGTTGATCTTTGATTATTTCAACATTATCGAGCATTATAATCATGAGAGATGGCTCCATATGACAATCTCAATTAGTCAATTAGCACATAGCCTCTGTATCACAGATAATAATGAGACAACAAGTGATCAATGATGTGTCATATATATATAGTTTGCACATATTCTGAAGGTTTCAACCGGTATAATAAATGTATACTAGTTGAATGACAATTTTAATTTATTCATCATGAAGAATGGCCACCGACAAGATTGAAGGTTTATTCATTATTTTAAATACAGTTATAACATTTTACACACAATATGGGGGCTCGATGCAATACTAATAGTAATTCATTTTTGTCCTTCTTATGAAACAAACAAGATGTATAAATGCTTAGGTTTTTTACATAGTGTAGTTTTTTTATTTTTTTAGTTGTCTTATGTTTCTAAACTATAAAAGTTTTTATATTATGTTACTTCTCTAAAAATTTAAATTAATAGAAATACGTAAATTTGTTAAATTTATATATAGTCATTAATAACAATGAATCCTTATTGTGAATATATGATATGTCTGGATCTGAGCTCTATTTAAGATTTTATTGCTTATCATTGGATTGTTGTATGCATAAGATGAGATTCGAAATCCTGACATTTATTTAAGTAGATTAGTGAGCTAACCACTATATTTTTAACTTAATTACCTATATATATATATATATATATATATATATATAATACTTGCGCTTATTATTATTAGCACACTAAAAGTACTTAGTTAGTACTATAATATCAATTAAGAACCATAATTTATCACATATTAAAAAAAAAGAGAATAATTTTGCTAGTAGTTACATTACATGCATGGTTGGCAAATGATAGGTGATAAATTAATTAAGTAAAGAAGACTCGATTAATGTGTAGCAACGAATGAATATATAGCAGTGTGATGTGTGACCGACCGGAGTCCAAGGAAGGAGATTCGCACAATGTATATTGCACATGTTTGGATGTATGTGACTCTATGTGAGTTTGATGAAACAACTTGTGATCCTATTCCATTATTAAAAGATGTATACTATGATGAAGAGGACAATGATAAAGAGATAAAAATTTTATTTGATGAATGATTGAATTTTAATCATATAAAATATTTTATTTTATTTTTTATTAATTTTTAAAACAAAAGTAGTACAACTCTTCACCCTATACGTGACCATTCCTTCGTTATATAATTACCCTTATTGAAAACCCAGCTATACTCTTCCAACCAAACCTTAAATTAGCGACAACAATCCCACAAATCAGGATATTTTGGAACCACACTTTCTTTTGATTTAAATCACACTTACATATATACAAATGCTGACAACGTAGCCACCAAATGCAAAAGGACAGTATTCATATACAAAATGCATGTATATTAATGAAAAAGGTAGAGGATAATTTTAATTTATTTTAATTTTAAAAAGGACAGTATTAATTTATAATTTAATATTATATTTTAATTGATACTTTCTAATATTAATGACTAAAATAAATTGAAATTAATATTTGGATGATTATATAATATTTTTCATTCGTGGCAGAACCAATAACTAATTTATAATTCTATTAAAATTTATGTTTCGATGAATAAGAAATTAGTCATAAAACTCATCGCACACAAACTATTTATAAGAATCGGTTTTTTTCTTAGGGAGAAAAAAAATACGTATTTCATCCATATAATCCAATTTTATTCACTACTTATAAATTCACTCACACACAATTTTTTTTTATTCACTAAAAAAGATTTGAAGTTTATATTTCTCCATAAAAATTAGAAACTCTACCATTGAAAGATTAAAAATTATTATAAATTTTACATCTCAAATATATAATCTCTTAAGAATATATAAATGTTAAACATCCCTAGTGATGAGCTAACTTGATTCTAATAGAATACAACCACCTGAACTAAGCCTAAGACTACTTCTAATCAAATTTGAAACACGATGTTTAGGCGGCCGGCAAAAGCAAATAGCAGGGTTAGTGTACATGTTATGGTCCATATATATTATAATTCGGACCCTCCACTCTCCATGGGCCATGACAGCGCACTCTTAGCTTCATGACACTCACTCACTCACCCAACCATATGTGCCATGTGGGTCTCTTTTCTCTGCCAGGTAATACATAACTTCGCTCCCTCTTATATATTCTTCAAACTTTAATAAACTTATTTTTGTTTTTATTTTCATAATAAATAGATGAGAAAGTTTAAAAAGCTCATAGTTTATTAATCAATAAATGATTAATAGATTTTTTTCTTTTTCCTTTTCTACCACTCACTATTTCCCTAATTACACTCATGGACTCCCTATAAATTCTCTAAAGTTCGCTCCCTAACATTACTCTAAATAAATAGTTTAGTAAGTTTCGGAGGACATTGCGTATCATTTGGGGTAGCAAATGGTACTCTATTATCAGTTTGGTTAAGCTGTCTGCTTATGTTGGTGAATAAAAATAAATGTATGATTCATGATATTATTATTACTGAAATATTTTTATGACTGGAAATTATAGTTTGGTGGACGGTGTTTTATTATCCCAAATTAGATAGTATGTCAGGGTATTGTATAAGATGCAAGCTAAGATTAAAAGAAAAATGACAAAGAAAAAAAATGTTTTGATGAGTGATTAAATATTTATTATTATGTAAAATATTTTATTTTATTTTATTAATTTTTAAAATAAAGTAATATTTTTTTTCATTCTATTCCTATAAAGAACTCTCCACAATAGAATTATCTATTGTATAATCCATGTATGGAAAGTGAATTTTCATGTTGAAAAATAAATTATTACATTATTGTGAAAATTAGATCAAATAATTAACCAAGAGTTTGATAGGAAAAACTTCAATACATTCCTCAAAATTCTTATATGCTCAAAAGAAAACCATATTAGTTGAATTGATATATGCGAATCTATGCAAAAGGGTGAATGTGACAATAAAGCTAGCTTCCAATAAGGATAGAGCAAACATTATTGGTAGGCCATGTCATATGAAATGCATGGTTTGGTTCCTTAGAATTGAATGACAGCGAAACATCACTAATCTCTAAAGTTTCGTTATAGAAGGAATTAAAGGGTGCTCCATCATAATCCTGAATAATGAAGAAATTAAGAAAAAGGTAGCAAAGGAAGAAGAAAAAGTTTATTCTGGGAATAAGATGCATTTGAAATACGGTGTACTTAGACACACTCATAAGTGAGATTGAAGTTATCAGAATTCAGAATATTGCACACCCACGCACGGCTCATCTGGGACCAAAAGTCTTCAATATATTTTTCTTTTTATAGATTTAATGAATTTGATATTCATCAATCCACTTATATTTATTGGATTTTTTTTATTTAAATATAAATTTTACACATTTGGACACTGGATAGAGGTATTTATAAATTTTGGTCATTATATCATATCACGGATCTACTAATAGCATGTTGAAATTTATGGGTAACACGCACCTGACAAGTCTAGGTGAAGTTGCCATCATGAATGCTAACACGGGGCCACATTGGGAGTGGCAAGCCCGTGTTGCACGCATTGGAAGTGGCTAGCCCATGTTAGGCTTAACGTCACTCCACGTGGATGTCCATGTCTTTACCCATCTCCCAAACAACAAAACTCATATAATGTATCTCTACATATTTCAGAATTTTTTCTGCAAATTTTTGCCCAAGAAACTCATAAAACAGTAAGTGCATGTTTGGTTTAGCGTGTAGAAGCATAAAAGTAGGGGCGGCTCCTAGTGCATGGCCCCCCTAAATTAATAAAATTACATGTATATTTTTCTATTTTTAGAGTTTGGCCCCTCTAATTTTATTTTTCTCCCCTCTTATTTACTTATATTTTTATGTTGGCCCCCTCTCAAAAATCCTTCTAGCTCCGTCCATGCATAGAAGCCATTTAAAAGCCTTGAAAGCTGCATCAAATTTGTTTGGACGTTACTTCAACGTGATTTTGGCATCAAACGTAGTGGAAGCAACCTTTTGTAGCTTTTGCTTTTAATTATTAACATTGAGAATTGATTATAAACTTTATTTCCTTAATTATCCTTCCCTTTTTCATATTCCAATATTCCATACTACCAATATCATGTGTATTTATTTCTACTAATTTTATACATCTTTTTCATCTCCAACCATCAATATAAATTTTTTTCGTCTATCATAATTTTATTTATTAAATAAAAATATACTATAATAGTCATAAAAAATATATATATTTTATTTGATTACTTTATGTGCTTATATTGTTTGAGTATTTAAAATTTTTTATTGTAGTTATTCATTATGTAAAAAGAAAAAATTGAGAGGCTATAAAAAAAAAACTACTAAGTGGACTTATTAGGTTAAAATAAATTACTGAATTATTGAATATATATATACACTTATGGTTTGAATTTTGCTTGTGATATGTATTTTAACTTACATATGATATATGTGATGGAATAATTTGGTAAGTGGACTTAATAGATTGAATGTATAAAGAGTTTATAATGTAATATAAATGATGTTTTAGGAGTCACCAAAAAATTATGAAAAGTCACAAAAAAAATGATGTTTTAGGTGTTCAAATACATATTTTTAACATTGTATTTTATGCATATTATTGTTATTTTTGTTAAATTTTAATAAATTTATTTACCTTTCATTATTATAATTTATAATTATTGGATATTATCTTATAAAAAAATAATTATGAGATATCCAAGTGCAGTGGCGTTAAGCCTAACACCGGCTAGCCACTTTCAATGTGTGCAACACGGGCTTGCCACTTCCAATGTGATAACACGGACTATCGTGGCGCAATATGTTAACACGGGCTATACATCACCAATTTCCATATGTTGTTACTGCCAGCCCCGTGTTAACATTCATGATGGCTTCAACTTTATCTAACACAGGCTTGTCAAGTGCGCACGAGCTTGTCAAGTGCGTGTTACCATAAACTTCAACACGCCATTAACAGACTGACCCAAATTTGTAAATATTTCTATCCGTATACAAATATGTAAAATCTGAATTTAAATTATTTAAATAAATAAAAAATCCTTTATTTATTACAACATTATGTATTTCAAGAATAAGTGCTCACAGGGATATTAGTATTTATTTATATATATATATAAATTATTTTTGATAATTTTAGATGTACCATTATAAATATTTGTACACATTATTTAGCAATATGAAAAAATATAAATATTAATATAAAAATAAAAATTTTTTTATGTTAATATTTATATTTTTTTGTGTTACTAAATGATGTATACTAATGTGTACAATGATGCATATAAATTAATTCAATTATTTTTATCTTAGATGAGACTCGAACTTAGATGAGACTCGAACTGCAACCTCTTACAAATAATACCATACGAGCTATGCAGCTCATCGGTGAAATATATATATAATTAATGAATAAGAATTTATAAGTTTTGTTAAGAAAAAAATACTTGCAGAACACTACTACTTGAATAGTAAATATATAGTAGTATTGAAATTGAGACTATGTATGGCTCAATTTTTATTATTGTTATGCATGCCAATGTTAAGGTCAGGACCATGACAAATAATATTTGAGGTGGGGACAAATCAAATTGCCAACTGTTGGAAGGTGGTAATGCAATTCCAAATCTGGTGGGTTTAGTTTTTAATAATTCTGCTTAACATGCATTTAATTAAAAAAAGTGAAATGAAATTAAAAAAACCACTACTCAAAACTTACATGTCCATTATATTTAACATGCAAAAGAATAGGCATTATTATTATTATTGTTATTATTCTCATCATATTTCGTTCTTCTAGTTTAACACAATTTCGCAAACAGAAACACAATCATAATCAATTAATATTATTTACCATAAATTATCTGATGATTACTACCCTATTAAAGGTATAAGATAGGTCTTAAAGAGGATAAATTATTACTAATGAGGAACTTTTGGATATTTTTGAAGCACGTAATTATATTAATTTGTTATTTTAATTTATAACCAAATACAACATTTCTTTTGTGAAAAAGTTTATTTTATATTATTGAAATAGAAATGGTCGAGTGATCAACTTAAAATAAGTGGCATGACTCAAATTTTGTAGGAAAAGTATAGATAATTAATAATTTTTTAACCAATAAATTAGCCAATAAAAAATAGAATATCCGAAACTCTTATTTATAGAACATCCACAATGGAACTTATAGAATATTCGAAACCTAAAGCAACCTCAGCCAACTTTATATTTTTTTAGAAATAGAACATCCGAAACTTAAAAACACAACATCCAAAACATAAAGAAATAGAACATCCAATTTAAATTGTTGACTGAATTTTTATTGATTACCTAACATTATTGAATTTTGTATTATATATACAATAATTCGTTAACTATTAGTAAAAGAGCGTTTAACAATTTAGTCCCTAAAAAATGTTAAATTAGACATATTAGTTTTTAATTAAAATTAATTATATTTTAGTTTTCAACTTTTATTTATAAGTTATATTAATTTTTAGTTCTTTGTGTTATAAGTCAAATTAGTTCTTTAAAACACATAAGGCAGATTACATTTTGGAGATCAATTTTACTTGTGAAATAAAAAGTTAGAGAATAAAAAATAATTAATTTTAATTAAAGACTAATGTGTTTAATTTCGAATTCTCCATGTGGACCAAAATAAATATATACTTTTTATTAAAATTAGTAAGAATTGGATAGAGAGGAAAATTAGAGATTAAATATAAATTTTTCAATTTTAGTAACTAAAATAGTGTAATTAAAAATTTTAGAAATCATTTTAATGTAAATCGTGAATCTAAATGATTAAAATGATAGCCTCTAAAATGAAATTTTAATTCACACATAATTAATGATAATATATAAATTTTAAATAAATATTATTGAAATATTTATTAGTAAAACCCATAAAGTTTTAGAGTAAAATATATTCTAACAATAATTTTTCAAAGAGCGGGAGTGTTAAACTGTTATGGTCAGTAGCAGTAAAGCAGTAACAGTCAGCACCCACAAAAAAAAAAAAACAGTAACAGTGTCCTGCTAAAAATCAGATCTGGAAATTAGAAATGGACAAATTGATATTCCTATCCATCGTATTTTGGTTAGGTTAAAGAAAAAAAGAAAAAAAACACAAAACCCTTCAATTATAAGATTTATCATTGATTTTATAATTAATATTCTCACAACCACACACCTTCATTCCTCCACCCCTATCTCCCTCTCTTTCTCTCTCCTCCAACCGCATCAGATATAAATAAATCCCTATAATTCTCAACCTATTCCCATTCCCATTCCCATTCCCATTCCCATTCCATTCTTTCTTTCTTTCTTTTTCGTCTCTCACACTCTCACACACACCCCGCTACAGCACACTCTTTTCTCTTCTTGTGCACTCCAAGCCATGGGTGCAGCGCTACTCCCAGATCTCGGGACTGAGATTCTCATCCCTGTCTGCGCCGTCATAGGTATAGCCTTTGCCCTCTTCCAGTGGCTGCTTGTCTCCAAGGTCAAGCTCTCCGCCGCCAGAGACGCTTCTCCCAACGCCGCCCCCAAGAATGGCTACAACGATTACCTCATCGAAGAGGAGGAAGGCATCAACGACCACAACGTCGTTATCAAATGCGCTGAAATCCAGAGCGCCATTTCCGAAGGTCCTTCTCTTCTTTTTCCAAACCGCACTTTCTATTTTTTTTTCAAAAAAATTATCAAGTTTGTACGTTTAAGATGGTTAGATCCACTCATGAACTGTGTCCTGTTACTTACTGTCAGAAGTTTTTGAGAAATGATTAGGGTTAAGTATGAATCTTTTTACTCTTTGTGTGTAGATCTCGTCGTAATTATGCTTGGCTTGCTAGGATTTTGATTGTGAAAGAATTTGTTTCCTCAGCTGTGGAGGTGTTTGCGTCCTTGTAGTTCCTATACTCGGTGTTTTTGTGTCGTGTGTGACCGCGACAGTTTCGACTGTGATTTTTAAAAACGTTTTTTTTTAAGTGTTTGAGTTGCAGCACGATTTTAAATAATCGAGTTTATTATTATTTGTTTTGTAAGAATAGTAAAAATTGATTTTTGTTATGGATTTTGGACCCACTCGTCCAAATTTTATGGTAATTTGAAAATAAAATTCATCTCGTTAACTTTGTTGGCGCTGCTCTGTTTTTTTCCCCCTAGATAATAATAATAACCAGGTCTGGGAAATCACACGGAGGTAGTACTCCATAGCATTGGAAAAAAATGTCACTTTCACAAAGTTGTACGTTCTTGCATTCCATACATGTAAACTAGATTTGATCTCTTGATTTGCTACTCTGGTTGATTTGTAAACCTCATTCCTATTTTATCGATGAGCTGTTGTTCTGTATTTTTTCTGATGTTAATGTATTTCTTGTGGATCATCAACAGGAGCAACCTCTTTTCTTTTCACTGAGTACAAGTATGTGGGAATCTTCATGGTGGCTTTTGCCATCTTGATATTCCTCTTCCTTGGCTCTGTGAAAGGATTCAGCACAAGCAACCAGCCTTGCACCTATGACGAAACTAAGACGTGTAAACCAGCTCTGGCTACTGCCCTTTTTAGTACCATTTCTTTCTTGCTCGGTGGCATCACATCGCTAGTGTCTGGTTTCCTTGGAATGAAAATTGCAACTTATGCTAATGCCAGAACTACTTTGGAGGCAAGAAAGGGTGTTGGAAAGGCCTTCATCACTGCATTTAGATCTGGTGCAGTTATGGGATTTCTCCTTGCTGCAAATGGTCTTTTGGTTCTTTACATTGCCATCAATGTTTTCAAGATCTATTATGGCGATGACTGGGAAGGTCTTTTCGAGGCCATAACTGGTTATGGTCTTGGTGGGTCTTCTATGGCTCTGTTTGGCAGAGTTGGTGGAGGTATCTACACTAAGGCTGCTGATGTTGGTGCTGATCTTGTTGGCAAGGTTGAAAGGAACATTCCTGAGGATGACCCAAGAAATCCTGCTGTAAGAGAAATATCCCTGGGTTTGCTCCCTTTCTTTTAAGATACTTCCAATAATTTGCCTGTGTATCTGACTTACTTAATCATGTTGTAACTAGGTGATTGCCGATAATGTTGGTGATAATGTTGGGGATATTGCTGGCATGGGATCTGATCTCTTTGGTTCATATGCTGAGTCATCTTGTGCTGCCCTTGTTGTTGCTTCAATCTCCTCTTTTGGGGTGAACCATGAGTTTACTGCTATGTTGTACCCCCTCATTGTCAGCTCTGTGGGTATCATAGTCTGTTTGCTTACCACCTTATTTGCAACTGACTTTTTTGAGATAAAGGCTGTGAAGGAAATTGAGCCAGCATTGAAGAAACAGCTCATTATTTCCACTGCTTTAATGACCATTGGGATTGCAATTGTTAGTTGGGTTGCACTACCATCTTCCTTCACTATCTTCAATTTTGGAATCCAGAAAGATGTCAAGAATTGGTAAGTTGTATAACTTCTGTTAGATGTGACTTCTTTTGCTATTCTCCATTAGTAAAATAATGAATGGTACACTGTCCAGTTTGGGAACCTGAGATTGCTTTCTGTTTGCAGGCAACTATTTTTGTGTGTTGCTGTTGGTCTTTGGGCAGGGCTTATTATTGGATTTGTAACTGAGTACTATACCAGCAATGCATACAGGTAAGCTGTTTTGGGGCATATTTTGCACTTCTACATCTTCTCAATATTAGATGATAGCTTAATTTTCCCCCCACCTGCTTTTGCAGCCCTGTGCAAGATGTCGCAGATTCCTGCAGGACTGGTGCTGCCACTAATGTTATCTTTGGACTTGCCTTGGGATACAAGTCTGTCATTATCCCAATTTTTGCTATTGCCATTAGTATTTTTG
>JASCZI010241697.1:130317-162224 GCA_036250425.1 Stylosanthes scabra
ATGAGTTGATGGAGAGCGTTGGAAGGTTGCAGCCGCAGGATGGAAGTAACAGCCATGCACTCCTCCGGCGAGCTCATAATGGATCTGCATTGCTGCATTCCAGGTATTTGATATTTGGAACTTGTAAACGTGTTGGTGGTTTTTGATACATTGTATGAATTTTTGTTATTTGTGTTTTAGTTAGTGTTAGTGAATTGGGAAATGTTGTTCTTGTGATGGGAAAAGGATTATTGCAATGTTTTGATAATGATTAATGAGTAATGTTGCTAATAATGCAGACCCAATGATGTTGCTTTGTTAAGTAGTTCTGTTTCAAGTAATTCTAGCCAGTTTGATGAGAACACAAAGCTCAAGATTGCAATCGTTGGTTTTGGAAACTTTGGTCAGTTCCTTGCAAAAACTATAGTTCGTCAAGGTCATGAGGTTTTGGCGTATTCTAGATCAGACTACTCTGATGTAGCTCGGAAGTTGGGGGTTTCATATTTCAGCGACGCTGATGATCTTTGTGAGCAGCATCCAGAAGTGATCTTATTCTGCACTTCCATCCTTTCTACGGATAAAGTTCTTAAATCGTTACCTTTGCAAAGATTGAAGAGAAGTACGTTGTTTGTTGATGTACTATCCGTCAAAGAGTTCCCTAGAAACCTCTTCCTTCAGCATTTACCGCCTGATTCTGATGTTCTCTGCACACATCCCATGTTTGGGCCAGAGAGTGGAAAGAATGGGTGGAAAAACCTTCCTCTTGTTTATGACAAAGTTAGAATTGGGAACGAAGAATCAAGAATATCGCGGTGTTCTCGGTTTCTTGACATTTTTGCTAGTGAAGGGTGCCGGATGGTTGAAATGTCGTGTGCCGAACATGATTGGTATGCGGCTGGTTCACAGTTTATTACACACACAACAGGAAGATTTTTGGAAAAACTCGGGTTAGAAACAACACCAATCAACACAAAGGGTTATGAGACTTTGTTGAGTTTGGTGGAAAATACCGTGGGGGATAGTTTTGATCTGTACTATGGTCTGTTCTTGTATAATTTAAATGCCATGGAGCAACTAGAAAAATTTGATTTGGCTTTTGAATCATTGAAGAAGCAGCTTTTCAGCCGATTGCATAGTATCTACCGAAAGCAGCTATTTGAAAATGAAGAACCAATCCTTGCTTTGCCAGAGAGGTCTATGTTCCCAGAGAAATCTGAAGACAGTGATGCGTCATCACCTCTTTCAAAAACTGTAGACACCAAACGAAATTGATGCCGAAGATTTTCATATCATTGGTAAGCATTGCAGGCCCTTTTTATTCTAATAGTAGGTCTAAGTAAATCTGTTAATTCTAAAATTTTACATTCAATCGATCTAAGAGTGCTTCTCTTCTATTAATTCTCTGTAATTTTGTTGCCTTTTTCCCTCTTCATATTCATAACCTTGATTAATGCTGTTTAATGCATGAATATGTGCAGAGAGCATTATCTGCCGTGTGAATGTGATTAACAATTTATCATTATCAAGCTATTGAATGGAGCTGCTGTATGTATAAGTCCATACTCTTAAGAAAATTTAGCAGAGATGTGGTGGCCACACCTTGACTTAAATGGAATGCCAAAGAGCCAATGTGGGTTTCACTGCCATCAGGCCTTTTTTTTTTTTATGGTGTCTCTGAAGATGCCCCATTGAGGCGATTGACAACAAGGTTCTTCAATGTGTATCAGAAGATGATAAATATTCAAGATCGTAGTGTTTAGAGGTGTAAACTAAGTATTGGTTTTTAGTGTATAATAAGATGGGACTCTTTCCCATCCTGTACATCTTTCAATCTTGACTTCTTTGACATGACTGTGAATGCTGATTATTTCTTGATTTACCATAATTTTTGTAATTTAGGTAGCTGTTTGGTCAGTAGTCCCTCTCAGTTTTATTTTCATTGATTTGATACGGTTCCTGTAACACTAGTAGTACCTGTCGCATAATCATAGAGGGAAAGTTGTCTACTTAAATCAATAGCTGTCTCCATTTCGAGCAATAATATTATTATAGTCTATGATACCTTCCTTCATTCAATCATTTAACCTTGTTTTGTTGATGATAGTACTAACTCTTAGTAATCACTTTACTCCTATTAGAGGCTGAAACAAATTTTAACAGTGCAAGTACTGAGGGTATGTTTGTTTGTCCTCTTAAAATGGGAATAAAATCAATAAATACCTCTCTCTTTTGTTGAAAAACATGTTAAAGTGATTAATAATTAGATAAGCTTAAAAAGGTTCATTGTAAAATAAATTAAGAGCATAAATTTGACTAAACCAAATGATGACTTGCACGCAAAGGAATCAGAAAATAATACGTATAAAATGAGTCGTGGCATCACAAGGAAATAATAACCTTTCACGTTTCTCTCATTTCCATATTCCAACAGGCAAGTAAAGGTTTCCATTGTCATCAAGAAAGAAGTTTAGTCTTAATTCTGATGAAAATTGTTATCTGCATATTTGACCATTTCAAGTGGTATCTTCCCCTCTTGATAACACCTGTAGTTGATTTCACCATAGTTTCTAACATTCTTGTACAACCTTGGACGTGTGTCAGTTATTAGGCTTTCCACAGGTCCAATTTCATTCTTGGCTCCTGGTTCACAGGACATGGCCACAGACATCCTCAACTTTTCTTTGTTTGTCACAACCCTATGCAATGGGCTTTTGAATATTCCATTACTCATAATCTGCATAACAATTTATTATTAAGCATTCTAGTGACATGAAAAGTTTTATGCTCCATGAATTTGGCAAACAAAGATTAAGCTAATACCTGCATTTGATCTCCAAGATTGACAACAATAGCATTAGGTATTGTGGGGACATTGACCCATTTGTCATGTATGAGAACTTGAAGGCCTTCTACTTCTTTGTCTTGCAATACAACTGTCATTACTGATCTATCTGTATGAGGCTTGAGTCCATGAACCAAATCTGGTCTAGAACAACATGGGTAGAAACTGAACCTTGCTGCAAATAATGATTGTTCTCCAAACTGATCCAAGAAGCTATCCTCTTCCAGATTCAGTGACCTTGCCATGCATCTCAACAGATATTCCATCATTGACCTCACTTTGATGGAAAAGTCCTCTAATATCTCACTGCATACATGCCAAGAAAATCAAACTCAGATATCTTCAAACTAATTACAAAGGAGGTGTCAATGAGTGTAATTAAGTACCTAAAATCAGTAGGATTTTGTGGCCAAAGAGAAAGCCTTCTTTTCTCTATTGGATAAACTCGAAGCATTAGGCGATATGACCAATCAAGGACTTGCTTCTCTGAAACTATTCTGTCATTCCCATACCCTTCTGAGTCATTAGCAGCTCGTGCATATTTTTCTTTTTCCTCAACTGGAAGTTGGAAAAATTGCTTTGAAACTTGGCGTACTTTCTCAAGATATGATGTTGACATTCCATGACCAATTGCCTGTGGTAAAATTATGAGACATTTATGTGAAAAATAGTTAGTTACCTTTATCAGTGAATGTGCACATAAGCCTAATGAATGAAGATCAAGATCTATAATACCCTTAATTAAGTAAATAAATCCGCACCTGAAAGCATCCAGCTGATGTGAGAGCAGATCTAAGCTTCTCAATCTCAGGTTCTGATGATGAGAGAAGACTCATATCAATGATGGGTATTGGAATCATAACTGATGATGATGATAGGGAATCTTTTAACCCAATGCTATTGTTATCTTCTTTAACAACATACTGTGGTGGTGGTTCATCACCATCCATTGACATTTCATAGATGCTCTTTGTCATTGATGATTTCTCCTCTGAGATCAGCACATCATTGCCGGCCATTTATGCTTCTACCCTCTTGTGATATTGGCACTAGAAACAAGCTTTGTGTTCTCTCCTACTATTATATGAACTTTATTCTAATATAAATGTATAAAACCATATGATACATGTGCATTCAAAATATATTATTAATTTATTATTACTATTATTCTTATTTGTTCATTGATGCAATTCAACGTGACTTATGACTCTCTTCACGTTTTCTGATTTTCCTGTTAACTCCTTGCTAGAGTTTTTATCAAAGAGAAAGATGGTAATACTTGTGGATATGTGTTATTATTATGGATGTAAGGTTTCTGAAACCTCAAGTACAAGAAGAGAGGATAAAGGTTGTGAGTTGTGACAAGTTGGTTCATGGATAATATTATCAAAGCATGCCAATTTCTCCTTTTCAATTTAAAATGAAGATGCACATCTATATGGTCATGGTATGCCGGTTTACTCCTTTAATTCAATATTGGCACCATTTAAATTCGCAATTTTCGATCCGTATCATTTAATTCGCGGGTTAAATGAGTTCGAATTAAATGGATTAAACCGCGGTTTAACGGATCAATCCGTTAACCCACTTTAAATGCATATAATATTAGAAAAATATATTTATATATGTTAAAACTATTGTCAATTCATTTACTCTTATGATTCGTTATTACTTTTCTATATTAATATTAAAATTATAATTTATGAATTATATTTGTATACATTTTTTTATATATTATAATTATATAATAAATTATTAATATATTATTTTTTAGCTACCGCCCATAAATGATCATTTTTAAAATAATATCAATAAAATATAAAATAAACAGACAAATAAATATAAGAAAAATGCAAGTTGGGTCGGCACACAAAACCATGGACCAATGCGGGGGCGATTACGAACCTCTCTCAAAATAGCTCATATATGTTGCGGGCTAACTTGGCTCGGTCCTTAATATTTGGTTCATTGCCGGTTGGGCAAAATGGCTGGGCTGGCCCGCATACCCACCTCTTCTCTATCTTTTAATTTTTATTTCTAATAAATTTTAAACAAACACAACAACTTAATTCAGTCTCTTTTTTATACTGGCGCCAAAAATGCTAACGTAACGCATTCTGATACCAGAATCTCTCTTCTATTAATTATTTTAAATCCTAAACCTTAAAAATTCTAAACTAGGTCGTTACATTTGCTTTTTGCTCCGAACTAGGTATTAAAACCTGGCTCTTATCCCTTATTTATTTGTTTATGATACATAGTTACATACATAGACTCTCAAATTCTTATCACATCTATTACTGATCAATTCATAATTATCATATTCAGATCGAAAATCGAACCAATCAAGACAATAAATTAAATTCACATGCACAAAATGCTATGCATATATATGACCATTAATAATATGAATTTAATTTCCATACAGTGTAAAGAAGTTTTACACATACATTCAATAAGATATTATCACATCATTAAAAGCAATTAATTTTTAAGATCATTATTTCTAAAATCAAATAAATGTATGAATTTGATTGGATGACTGTGTAACACAGTGCATCAAAATTAACGTGATTTTGGGTGATTTTGGATAATAAAGGTTATATATGGTTTATGCTAAGTGTACTCTAAAATTCCGCGCACCAGTATAATACACATTAAAATACTAAATACATACTAAAAATAAATAACTGCACATATATTTTGTTTTTAATGCATATTATATATTGGTGACTAATTTTAATGTGCAAATAGAATTATTCCTTATATACTCTTTTATATTACCATATTTATAATATTTTTTTTTTGTTATTTTTGATCCGCACATTCAATAAATGTCAATTTATTTTATTATTAAATAGATTAACAATAACAACATTTTTTGGTGTGACTGGCTAGGAAAACTTCATATTGAGAACAGAAGGTGGGATTCAGCAGAAAAAGAACTTAAAAAAGCCAAGGATATTTTAAATGATAGCAATACAACTTTATGCTGTTCAAAGTGTAAATTGATCTTTGAAGCGACACTTGAGCAGTATCATGGAGAAATGCGTCAAAGTAAAAATGAGAGAAGTGCCAAAGAACATATATCTTTTTACAGATAGTTCTGACTTAAATTAGAAGGTCTGAGTGGAAGAATTCTGTTAGTTGTCCTGAAGAAGAAGGAAGCTAGTATTATCATTGTACTGCAATAGAAGAACGTGGATTTCTTGGAAATTTTATAAATCTTAAATGGGAATTTGTTCGAAAGAAATTTATGATAAAGCTACTCACTCAATTAGGTATTATAACTTATTGCCATTTTATTTACTAGGAATGTCATATAGAGTTGTTTGCTACTATTTAACACATCTGTTGTTGAATCTTAGTGAAATGCTTAGCATATGTTGGAGATGAAATAGACGGAATTCTTTTGAAGAGTATGACAATGCTTCATAGTAGAAACACATTCAATGCAACAAATTCAATAATTACCCTACAGTATTTTCAACAAATTGTTGCAAAGGTGATTGCGGGAGACATGTTTGCAGTTGAACGTGCGGAGATACTAAGAGACATATGTTTGTACTCTCGGAATGTTTACACCTCGAAGTTAACAAGGTATTTGTACTAAGTAGCTGGTATTTTTAATTTGATTTTGTTTGTACTTCAATAGAGTATTGTTGATTTTTAAGAAGCCAATAATGAAAAATATTTAGTAAATTGTTAAGTCAAAATTATAAATAACATTGATAGACATCTAACTTCTAAGATTCTGATTTTATAGGAGTACTTTTCACAATAAAGCTTGCATCAGCTTTAAAGACCTAGCTTCTTGCTTGATGCAGCTGAAGTCTGGCAGAATGTGTAAGAGCATGGATACTGTTGTCCGTACTCACTTTTGAGAGTGAACCAATAGTAACCTTATTACCTTTGGACCCTATTTTAGAAGGTACACACATATAGTCACCAAGTAACAATAGTGAAATATTTAACAAGATTTTTTTAACTTTTAATTGCATTACCAAATGAAATTGGTCAGCAGAGACTTCCCAAGTATAAAAGTGCAGTAAGTTGCTCATTGAGTTCATGGGATTCGACAGCCTTATATGAAGTTATATGAAGTAGCTCCAGCATTCAAAAATATCATGAAAGAGAATGCGATATGTGATTTGGAAGAACATACCACTGAACAGAGACAGCTCTGGATGAACCGTAAAGAGATCCTAAACCGTCGTCTTGGTCAATTGCTAAGGTGTGCTACCTCCGTATGATTTTGAGTTGTCTTGTCCGGCATTAACTTTAGTTAAGGAGCTATTACGAAGCATATTTTACGTGCTTCCTCCATAGTTATTGAGGCAATCACTTTATCTAATTTTTATTAAAAGATTCTAGAAACCAAAAGCACATCTATGCGTAATAATAATCATGGACATGAAGTAACTTTGAATTTTAGGAAACTAGTTGTTACGTGTATCTCTCAACAATTGTCATACTTTACTATGCAGGAGCAGTGAAGAATCGTGGTTTGGATCATGGAAATTCTTGCTTCTTGGAGAATTGTTAAATTGCAAGAATTTTGACTCTTTGCTTGAATGTCTTGTGAAGGAGTTAAAATCTGAGTGTAAATTGGAAGTTGATGAGGGCCTTATCAAAGTTATTCTTGGAGGAACCAGACATGTTTGTGAACCAGATAAGCCGAAGCATAAAAAAGACTGCTACATTGCTAAAGTAGGCCATTGTGATCAAGGAATGAGTGCGATACTGTTAAATGCGGCCGATACTGTTGGAGTGTCATATGATAAAGCTTTTCAACTGTTGAAGCGTGCATTGATTGAGCTGGATGCAAATGAGTCTAATAAAAGAAAGCCAATTATTCTTGTGTTGGATCATGAGGTGCAGGTATGTGTTGTCTAACATAAACTAGTTAGGAATTAGATTTCTAGTTCTACTCTGAGTTAATTAAAGAGAAATGATAGTAAGTAGATAGAAAATGGAAGAAGAAAAAACAAGTGGTGGGGTTTTGGTGTCTAATTAAATAACATTATTATTATTATTATTTATTTTTATTTTTATCATAACTCTTTTAGTTTTATCTTAAAACTGTCTTCTTTTATCATAGATGTTCCCTTGGGAAAACATTCCCATACTTAGACAACTTGAAGTATACCGGATGCCTTCGGTCAACAGCATCTCTGCCTTCGTTGACACAGGATGCAAATCCGAGGAGGAAGCTGCAAAGAACTGTCTCTCGTTTCCCTCAATAGATCCTTTCCATGCTTTTTATATACTAAATCCAGATGGAACCCTTCCTCAATTTCAAAGCTCATTTGAGGATTGGTTTAAAGAGAATAATATGAAGGTATTTTGCAATTTGAAGTTGATAGCAAAAATAATTTGTATCGTTAATTGGTTTATTTGTGTCTGTTATTTTTCTTTTTTGGTATTGGTTTATTTGTGTGTCTACTAAACAATTTTGTTTCTCCACAGGGGATCGCAGGTTTGGACCCGTCCGAAGACTTATGGGCTTCTGCATTGGAGAAGCACGACCTTTTTATATTCAGCGGGCATGGATGCGGTAAACTTTGATGAAATATCACTAAATTCAAATATAACAGTCAATTTCTTTTGAGTACTGATGAGGGTTGTATTTTTACAGGATGGCAGTACTTTCCCTTGGAAGGTTTTTCGAAACTAAATAAATGTGGTGCTGCAGTGCTGTTAGGGTGCGAAAGCAGTATCACTACCTTGCGGGGTAACTTTGCACCGCTATGTGTTCCCTTAGAATATCTTGTAGCCGGTTCTCCGGCTGTTGTTGGTAATCTGTGGAATATATCAGCACTAGATATTTGTAGATTTGGCAAGCACTTGCTACAGTCATGGTTGGTGAAAAGGCATGAACTTGAAAAAGAAAGCCTTGATCACGCACCAACACTTGGAGTTTTTATGGGTGCTTCACGGGATGCTTGCAGACTACGATATTTAACTGGTGCAGCACCTGTATTGTACGGTGTTCCGACACAGATTTGTGTCAAGAAGAATGTTTCGAACCTCTCCTAGAGGGTAGTTCCAGCTGTGTATCTCACTTTGAGGATTGGGGATTTCCCTTAGCTAGATCACTGGTTCTATCTCTGGCATATCATTATGATTGGTAAGGGTATCGGAGATTATCTTGCTCAGGAGCCCAATTTCTGCTATAACTTGTTACATTTTTGGAGAATGATGATGTAAAATGCAACAAAATGCATTGATGATAGATAGAGCAAATTTTTTGTAAATAATTAAACCAGTGACTGAATTGATATAGTTAGAGCAATGATGATAGATATTCATGATAAGCATGTTAAACCAACCCCATCAAATTACTTTTTGATCGAATATTACTGATTTGCCAACCTCCAGGTTTGTAACTAAATTAGATTGGTTGACCACTATACCAGCATCTTTAATAATTTAACAGGCCCAATCCAAGCACAGTAAAACAGCAAGGGTGTTAGACAAACTGCGGTACTAGAATCAATAGTCTACCTCTATGCTATACAACTAACAGAATTTGGATTGACTTAACAACCAAACTGCGGTACTTTGGCATGTAATGAGAAAGCTCTTGCCTCTATGTCAACACCACCTTCAGTTCATATACTCTTAACAGCTGATGATGACGACTTAAGGAATGTTTTGGGAGTGGGTGTGACAGTTAACAAAACTGATGAATAATGATTTTACATTTGAGTTTCTAAACGTAGGGGAAAAAGGATAACACAGAAAGAATAAATTCGCAAGATATTATGTAAAACAAACTTACTCGTACATCTTTACGCATAGAAAGTCACCATGAAAAGGGGCTAGCCCCTAGCAAAAATATTTCATTTTCAACGTCTTTTACCCATTGACAAACCCTATTGCAAATCTTTATTGCCAAGGCCTGCATATAATCGTTGGGAAAATAATCAGAATTTATCAACAGTAGCAAAGCATAAAGAAGATTTGTAAAGTTTTTACCATTCATCCAAGACCAGTTGTTTGGAATCCTTTAAATTCAATGAGTTTGTAATGTGAAAAAGGAAAAGTAAAACATATTCTGATCAATAACTTCAATTGCAAATGGATCCAATTCACACCAAATGAACCAAGAACAATTCTCATTTTACAAACTTCACCATTTTAGAGGATCCAAACTCCCGTATACATCCTTTTCCATCAAATCAAAAAAACGAATTTTTCTTTTCTTTAGAATCTAAACCAACTAGAGCAACTGTAACATTAAAAGTAAGCCAATGAATGAAATCACAGTAATATACATAGTAAAGACATTGTTAGATTTTATAGGAATGATAATTTTACATTAGATATTTCATTGGATGTTAATCATTAATCTTACACGTGTATAATGATATATGGCATAAAAAATTACGGAAGATTAGAAATATAATTTGGGAAATATTTTATGAAAGCAAAAGTTGTAGCTTGTCTGCAAGGGGATCAAATGCAGTGTAAAGCTCAAAATCCTATGTTACCCAACAGAGCATAACTGCCAAATGAAACTCATGATTAATTTGATCAGAGTTCAATGTAGAATGTATAGCAATGACATTTTACAACTCAACGACAAAACATGAACACCATAAAGTCTTATAACACTAGGTTGGCTCAGATATTTGGATGGAAAAATGTTATTGGATCATATCATAAACCATATTTACAGATAACCCATAGTTTTCTGTGTGTCTCTGTATAATTATTGAGGCATCTTATATTTGACATACTCTTCTTTGAACTTTTGCAGATCTTATTTTCACATGACAGAATCGCCTAAAGCAAAATTCTACCATTTTTTCCATCATTGGTTCTATTCTATCCCAAAAATCTCTAGTACAATTCCTACCAAAAGGTCATATTCTTCAGATATACCACTATTTAGGGTTTAGTTATGACTATCAAAGTGGGTTTATCGCTGCAAAATGTGTAAATCTGCTTGTCTTTTACTGGCACAAAGATCTAAACATGCCTCACAATAAACAATGGGCCTGCCTCACCATTTAACCACTCTCTCCGAAATATTTTAGATAAAACCTAACAATGAATAAGATATACTGACATTGACATGCATGATTGCATCCATATCTGAGATGTACTATAAATACGAAGAATGAATAATGAAATTAATTACCATAGTTTTCATCCCTTCTAAACTGAGTTTTGTTAGGACCAATTCCTTTATCATGCATTGAAGAAAAAAGCTTCTGGTAAGCTCTATATAGCCTGCAGAAACTAGGGGTGTTAAAAAAAATCACATTAACTAATTAACCATTTCAAAAATCTTAAACAAATTATAAATAACTGGTTTTTTGAAGTGGTTAATAAATTATAACCAATTTATAAAAATGGTTAACCGAATTGATAAAAATCGATTTCAAAATTGGATAACCAAATTTAAATAACCGGATTTTTAATATTCGGTTTTAAAAAATAGAATTAATCTTGGTGTACACTTCTTTTTAGTGTACACCTCCAACCAAGTTTTAAACGAACAGATTTTTACTACTAGAACGAATAGATTTTTTAAAGCAAACGAACAAATTTTTAACATATTCGTGTCAACTATAAAATATGTTCGTTGTATATATAGATTTCTGTTCGTGCACGAACAGAATTTTACTACTAGAATGAACAGATTTTTAAAAGCAAACGAACAAGTTTTAAAATCTGTTCGTGTCAACTATGAAAATATGTTCGTTGTATATATAAAAATCTGTTCGTTTGGGACTTGGTTGGAGGTGTACACCAAAAAGAGGTATACATGTAGCATTACCATAAAAAATATCCCTTTTTTTTTTAAAAATAACCGGCTAAAAACTGAATTTTTTAAAATAAATAGTTAAAAACCGATTACTTTTTATAAAAAAACCAATTTTTATATAAATAAACCGGTTAATTTTTAAAACCAATTATTATTTACAAAACCGATTAATTAATTTAGTAATCGTATTATCATTTTAAACCAATTTAATTTACTAACCTAAACCATATTCTTGGTTAACCTATATTTGGTTTGGTTATTTTACTAACCTTAACTATGAACACCCCCTTGACAGAAACAAATGGGTTATGCTTCCCAAAAGAACACAGTGATGACAGCTTAAGAAGCAAGCAAATTGTCATAACATTATTAACCTTTTCTGCCGCTTAGGAGTGTTCACTGGTGATGAGAAATCTTAAGATACATATTGATTCAGAAATATACTTGGGTATATGAAATGCCACAAGGCAGCAGCACCGCCAGTGCCAGAACTAGGTACCCTCGATCTATAAGGAGAATCTGTTGGAAGCCCAGGATGGCCCAAATGAGATGATGATCCAGAACGAGGAGGTAAGGGTGGCAGATCTTCAACAAGCATTCCACCGTCTAGCAAGGATCTCTGAACTTCACTAAGGACATTGGACTTCAAAAGGATGGTTTCGATATGAATCCTATTCCTATGAATTGGCAAGGAACTACTAAACCACGCAAGAAAAATAATCTCTACAGAAAGACCTAAAATCTCTTCATTTTAAACCATTGTTTATTTACCTCTATGTCCAACAATAACAATGATCATGATATTGAACAATCATATACCTGCAATCCTTGAGATGGTAAAATGTGTCTGAATGGGTAGTCAGCAACATCAAGTATGTATCATCCTGCCACATAAAAATATAGCTTTGTTATTTATGAGATGAATGACCCATACAGAAAATGTGCCAATTGTCTATGGAATAATTTCTTACATCAAAATAATGGATGTAAGCATACAAAAATGCCGGAGGGTTGTATCTTGGGAAACAAACTGGTGAAAATGATTCAGAGGTCCTGCATAATTATAGCCGCAGAGAGAGAGAGAGAGGATGAAGTGCGGCTTTCTTTGCACCAACAAGACTAATTACCTGCATTTAACATTCAATGGTTATTTTTATTATTACATGTCAGTTCATAACAAGACAATTTGAAGTGCGGGGTTAAACCTTGTGCCTGCACATTAGTATTGCAAACAGAACACCTGAATCCACAACATCCTGTAAGATAGCACCAGCAGCTTGCCTTGGTGCATATCTAAGGGGCAGACATGTGTAAGCATGAAGTAACGTAGCCGGATTCCTGATTCCAACAGACAAAGAGCTATGTTTAAAAGAAAACATTGGGAAATCACAAATACCAAACATACAAATAACCTCCATCCTACCAAACCAACCCACCAAAACAAAATAAAATAAAAAAAGAGTCCCTCCTTTTTTGTGATGGGGTGGGTGCCTGGGTGGAAGCCTGGAAGGGACTTAATTTAAAGAAAGACTATATACAAAAGACACCTAAAGTAGCTCCATCCTAGAGAAGAGATTTTACTATTTCTCCTTTAATACAATAACTCCAAACTAGTTAATAGTTCAGAGACAAACCAATTAAAAGAATGAATTAGTGAAAAGAAGACTGTGTCTGTAATATGTATCAACGACTGTATCATATACTGCCACGGCATAACTAGTCCATTTCATTGACTAGAAAGATACCTTAATAAATTAAGATCATTCGAAGCTGCAGAAGCAGGCCTACCCAGCAAACTAAATGAATCCATAAACATTTTGTATACAAGTGTCAAATCAATCGTACCTGGCCATAGATGAGCTCCAAGTCTCCAACTGCCCTCTTTACGACTAATAAGGCTCTTCTGTGCAGCTAATGCAAACTAAGTAAATTGGACCTTTCACAAGAAAAACGACCTGCAATGTAGCTCCAGAATAAGATTAGCAACGCCGAGGATTGTAGCTGGGAAGGCCTGATATAAATAAAAAAAACAAAAAAAAAACGCTATTTCTCCAATGCGATAGGTAAGTACAAAACATAAGATGAGCATTTCAGCAACCGAAAGCTAGAGCAAACGGCCAATAAGTCCAATTTACACTTTCAAAGTAATGATAAAATATCATTTTGTTTAACATAAAATTATCAGGACTCAAAGTGCTAATTTGTAATGAAATGTGCAAAGAGCACTGTATATCCATGAACAAAGAGATTTAAGAAAGAAAAGCATGTGATCAGACCTGATGATTTCCGGCCCTCACCAATTTGACACGGTCACCGCTGAAAACATAAAACGGAAGTTTTTGCAAAGCCCCTCTCAAATTATTCAAATACATCAAATATCTTATCAATATCTCTACATGTAGGTACTATTAAGTAATAATTAACAAGAATAAACACACACAGTACCCATTTTCCACAAATGAAATGATTGCTTGCAACGTTGCTGAAAACCCAGCAAGCTTGTGTTCATCCCCATACCTGGAATAAAGGAAAAACAATAAATAGAGGAGTGGACGGAAAGTGGATGGGGAAATGATGTCTAGGGAAGCAATTCTAGAAGGATGTATATATAGACGAGTATTCACAGAATGAACACTAACCTAGAGTATATTTGTTTGCCAGAATGACTGAGAACAAATAAATGCTTCTTCCTTTTCCTCCATGAAATGGAAGCATCATCCTGCACTTTATTAATTATTCATTAATCAAGTAGAATATGATATCACATGCATCCTTAAGTTAAAGGTCTGCTAAGCAAATTTAGCAGAGTTAACCGGAATTTATAACAAAACTAATGCTTATTTAATTACATTTTCTTTTCTATCAACCGAATTCAAAATATAAACCGTCATAGACCTGAGCACGAGAAAAACGAACATGCAATTGAACTCGTAACGAAGAAATCAACGATGAAAATGTATACCTCATTGGAATTCCTTTTCCCAGGGTGCGAAATTGGAGGAGGAAGGGGATCATCGTGGAGGCTATTATTTTAGCTGAAGCTATTATGATATGTTGTTAAAATTATTTTTATTTTTGTCAATACCAATTCAAACTGTTAGTTACATCACAGTGACCAAAGCATTTGGGAAAGTTAAATGACAGTAACTTGTAGGATTTTTGGAGATGTGTTTTGCCTCTGCATGTTCATTAATATGTATAACATAAAGAGCCATGGATGTAACAGATTCATATTCTTACATATTAATAATTAAATATATTATTTCATCAAAAAAAAAAAAAAATTGGAGACTATAGTATTTGCTTCTTTTAACCAATTCAATTTTTTTGCTTTTTCATTTACATACAAATAAAACAGACTCTCAGACTGAATCACTGAACACCTTACACATCCCTTCTTGGTTTTCTTTTATTTTTCCTCCTCTTCTTATCCAACTGAATTTCCGGCCATTTCTAAGTAATTCTAACTGTTCGATAAATTTGCTGGCTAATCAATGGGATCCTTCCTATTTCTTATCCCTCTCCTAAGCCTAACTCTTCCTAAAAGAAGATCATATATGAAAACCAAGTCGTCTCATTCCTTCTGTGACCGAGCGAAGGATATTGTAGGCAGACTGGCCAGAATTGACTGGTTTCAATTGTATGTTCAGTCATTTTGGAGGGTATACAGGTACACAAAAATGAGAACCAATGCCATTAAAAAAATAATCAGGGAAGTAAAATATTCTAAACAAACATGAGGTCCATCCATAAAATATTGCAGTAATTGTCATTAGATAAGTGACACGGAACACTATATCAAACACTAGTACATATAATTAAATAAGAATGTGTTTTTTGACAATTTTGGTGACTATACACTATAAGTCAATTCTAGAGTCACCTACAGTGCTAACCACTAGGTGAAGACCTCACATAATACTGCAACTCCTTCCCAATGCACTCTGGGTTATACGCAAATATAGATTGCATTGCACTTCTAGCAACCTCTGGTTTCTGCCCAAGTCCTTGGGGGAGTCTGTATTATGATTTGTGTAGACTTTTTAAAGGCTTGGAGCTTTAAGGATCCAAGTTAAACTAAGTGCTCCTTCCCGGTGGTTGGAGGCTTGCTTATATTAATTGGTGGAGAGTAACTCGATGCCTTAGGACTCCCAGGGTGTTCTTCAGAGTCAGAAAGAGCAAATAGAGATGGCCATTCTGAAAGCAGATCAGGTTCCTCTTCCCGCTGTAATAATCAGTGAAAATTCTCAACCAAAAAGGAATTAAAGCATGAGAAGAGTAAGGAATTACAAACAAACCTTCCTTTTAATTGGTTGCCATGGTTGTTCTAGAGTGTTAGGAACATCATATGCATTGTCAGAAAGATCACCTTCTTCCTGCTGAAATAATCAGTGAAAATTCTCAACCAAAAATGGAATTAAATCATGAGAAGAGTAAGGAATTACAAACCAACCTTCCTTTTAATTGGTTGCCATGGTAGTTCTAGAGCGTTGTCATGCTTAGACTGAAAAAGTAGACAAATTGTTATGTAAACAAAGGAGAGATAAGGAGAAAGAGAAAGATAACAAGGAATTACGAAGAAACCTTGAAATCAATTGATGGAGAGAAAGAAACATTGGTTGATATTTGAATGCCAGCTGATTTTGGAAGGCCAGCTAAAAGATTTTCAGCTTCCCATTCTAAATAGTCCTCAACATCATCATGAGAAATCCCACGACACCCAACACAGTATGGATTAGTACACTGAAAAGGGCATACAAATAGTTAGAGAGAGAGAGAGAAGAGAGAAAAAGGAGCAAGAGAGAGGAACAAACCACTCCATAGTTTAATTCTGCCAGCATTTCTTCATCTGAATCCAGATATAATAATAAAATTGTAAGAGGGAGGGACTCAAAACAAGTTCAATTTTAAAATTCATCACAACAAACGTGGTTGAATAAAGCAATAATAACAGTCATGCCTAGGTCAGGATCTTGAGACAAAGGAGGCATTCTTGTTATTCAGCCAAATAACAATGAACGATGCAGTTACGCTGACAAATATGAGAGAGAACAATATAATTAAAACAAAGCTTTATGACATACACACAAACATGATATCCATGAAACATTATAACCCCGTGTTTCACTTTCACTTGTGAAGGGTTGTGGTGTTGGTGTATTGATATTTTAAGGAGTGGATGACATGGTAAAATCGAAAAAAAAAATTATACATAATCAGTTTTTGCAAAAATTAGAATCTGTAAATCAACAACATAAATCAAAATAAACAACAGATTCGAAGACAAACATAGACAAATTGAGAGATTGAGAGATTGTAGGAAATCATTTATGCTAATTTGGTAAATAAAAACCAGCATGAAAACTGCAGAAACTAATAATCTTAACTAAAACATGATGTAGACCCTAAAACATTTATGCAACTACATCACTGCAGAAACTTTAACTAATAATCTTATGAACACTCATAACAAAACAAACATGAAAACTTTAAATAAATACAAAAAACAAAACATGAAAATATTTGATTATTTAAACCATGATTAAAATGATAGTCTGATTTCAGATAACCAAATTTTTTTTAAAGAAATTACCTTAATCACATTTCAGTTTTCATATCATAGAACCAAAATTAACATTACTTAAACCCTAATCAGACTATCAAATAACAAAAAAATTTTAAATAAGTTACCTTAATCAGATTTCAGTTGTCAGATAAGAGAACCAAAATTAACATTACTTAAACCCTAATTAGACTATCAGATAACCAAAACTTTTTTAAAAAAATTACCTTAATCAGCTCAGAGAACCCAAACAGGCGAAGAGAGGTAGAGAGCAGAGAAGAGAAATTGTTTTCACGGAGGTTGTCACGGTCAGAGAGCAGAGCAGAGGCAGAGGTTGTCACCGTCGGTCACAGAAACGAGTTGTCGAAGAAGAGAAGAGAAGCCTGTGACACCGATGAAAAGAAGCTTGCGTCGCCGGAGAAGAGAAGCCTGTGTCGCTGGAGAAGGGAATCTTTCGTCCGTCGCGGATTCCTCGAGAGAGAAGAAGCAGAGAAGTCCGTCTTACACGTCGTCGAGAGAGACGAGGAAGAGAGGTAGAATCCCGTTGGCGGCACAGGCGCAGACAACGGCGGCGGAGACCGGCTGAAGGAGTGACGGCAGGGTTTGAGGGTGAGGGCGGGATCGAGACTCGAGAGAGAGTGAGGGATTGGAGGGGGCGCAAAAGGAAGGGTGAGTGTGTTTGAGAGTAGGGTTAGGGTTTTTTTTACTTTATATATAACCAGGGATATATATTTTTGTAATTTGGTGCATACTACAAAGAAGAGGAGAAATGATGAAGAGATTGAGATTTAAGTTATAAAAGGTTAAAATTTTATCTTGGGAAGTGTGTCATTTAATTTTTTTATTTTTTTTAAATTAAATATATACTACATCTTTATTCTATTCACCAAAACTCGTCTTCATCTTAGAATTGTTCTTGTAATTTTACATATAACGAGGATTTCACCCAGTTTACTCATGGGGACCCGTCCCCGTCCCCGTCCCCGTCCCCGTCCCCACCGGAGTTTAGCGGGTCTCCATGAAGTCCCGTCACGGATAAAATTCGTGGATATCCGCGGGACGGGAAATTGCCATCCCTAAAGCTGTGTTTGGTTAGTGTCCATATCCATCAAATAAATGGACACGGTAGTACATGTGTTGTTTGTTTGTTGAGACACAATTTTATGGAGTACACGGTTACACACAAACACCCATTAAATACATGTATTTTGTGTACTATCAAAATGTAGAGATACAAATTTCAGAGTTGAGACACTGATTTTTTTTACAGTTTTATCCCTTGAATCATTTTATAATTCCAACCTTACCCCCTTCTTCAACCTCAAGCCACACCATTTCTTCCTCTCCCTCTTCATCTGCTGTTACCCTCTTCCTCCATTGTTTCTCCTTCTTCCGCTTCAGTCAGTGCCACCGCTGCCTCATCCAGATCTGGCACCTACCGCCTCCGCCGTTCACCCCTCTCTTCCTCACTTTGTCCAAATCTGCGCCTGCTACCACCTCTAATGCGTCTCTTCTTTTCTCTTCGTCTTCCCCCTCTCACTCTTCTCATTTCACCTAGATCTGTTGACTCCACCTCTACCTCTCTTCGTGCCACCCGTCGCTTCCTTTTTTCCTCTTTTCCTCTTCAACGCAGAGACGGTTATGTTGACGTACGTTGCACAACTCTAAGCGCCGCCTCTCTGTCTCTTTCTCTTCCTAATGTTGCCTATTATCATCGCCGACTCTATTTTCTTCTCTTCCAATTCTCAAATCTCTTTGAATATTTTTTAAAAAATGTCACATTGATTA
Organism: Stylosanthes scabra; assembly: GCA_036250425.1. Classification (NCBI taxonomy): domain Eukaryota; kingdom Viridiplantae; phylum Streptophyta; class Magnoliopsida; order Fabales; family Fabaceae; genus Stylosanthes; species Stylosanthes scabra. The sequence goes on from JASCZI010241697.1 coordinate 149,269, forward strand.
TTAATAAAGTTTTTTTTGATGGTTGATGTTGAAATATTGGAGGTGGTAACGGTGGAAAGTGTTAATTTTGATTGGTGGTAGTGGTGGCCGGTGGTGGTGGTGAGTGGTTTTGGTTAGGGATATAATTGATTTCTGAAATTGGCATTAGTGTCTTGTGCATGTGTACCAAACATGTTTTAAAATTTGTGTGTATTTATATCCATGTGCCTGTGTCTCTGTACTTGTGTCTTTGTTAATTTGGGACACTAACCAAACGCCGCCTAATTTCAAGAAATTAGGGGTGGGAGCGATGATTTGCACCTTATATAGGGCACTAAGAAAAGGGAAAATGGGTTGTTGAGAAGACCGTCCTGTCCTGTCCTTGGGCAACTTGCATGATGGGTCGAACCTGTTGAATAACTTTATCCATCTTACACGGACAGCTTTTTTTTTTTTTAAAATAGGCCTATTAATATTATTTTGGAGTAAAATCCATATTTTTTCGCAAATATTTGTTGACATTCCATGACCAATTGCCTGTGATAAAAATTATGAGACATTTATGTAAAAATAGTTAGTTACCTTCATCAGTGAATGTGCACATACGCCTAATGAATGAATATCAAGATCTATAATACCCTTAATTAAGTAATTAAATCCACACCTGAAAGCATCCAGCTGATGTGAGAGCAGATCTAAGCTTCAAATCTCATGTTCTGATGATGAGAGCAGACTCATATCAATGATGGGTATTGGAATCATTACTGATGATGATGATAGTGAATCTTTTAACCCAATGCTATTGTTATCTTCTTTAACAACATATTGTGGTGATGGTTCATCACCATCCATGACATTTCATAGATGTTCTTTGTCATTGATGTTTTCTCCTCCGAGATCAGCACATCATTGCTGGCCATTTATGCCTCCACCGTCTTGAGCTATGTCTGAATTTGGCACTAGAAACAAGCTTTTTGTACTTTCCTACCTATTATATGAACTTTATTCTAATATAAATGTATAAAACCATATATATATGTATATTTTTTTTGATTATGTATAAAACCATACTAGCTGTTTACCCGCGCATACACGCGGGTTGCTTTATCAGACTGCTGTACACATACTGGGTGTAAAGTGCCGTTTGTATTGGGCTTGTCATGTAAAGGCCTTTAGCTTATGGAGCAGCTTAACTTAAACGACAATCTCATTTTACTTCCAATACATAAAATCACCTCTTCACACCCTCTTGGATGGGTCCTGGATGAGTGAACCAAATGACTTTAATTCTAAACTTTTGACTTCAAAGAGCTTTTAATCTTGATGGATTTTTGTCATGACAATACATTTCATTAGTTGCTTCAGGTTAACCTAGTCAATCTTCTCATCATTCAATTTCCTAATTTCCTGAATGTAACACCAATATAATCAATATGCTTATCATCCAACTTTTCTTTAATGTTGAATATTGAGTCTAGATGGAAAAAGTTCAGATCATATAGACATTGCAAAATAGATCACCACAAATATTTATATTTTTCCATTTCCTCCGTTGAGCTCCATCTATATGTTGTTACTTTCAAACTACATACAAAAGGCATAGACTCAATCAATGTCTATATGACCTTAAAATCTGGTTACCTATTATAACACTCTTGTTTCAATGATATCATTTCTCGAGTCCCTAAAATATGGATATGGAAAATTTTCTGGGAAATTCTCAGTTAGTGGTAAAAGCTTTTCTTTTTCCAAGGCAATGATATCACATTCAACTCCATCATCCATCAATACTGTAACTTTCTCTACCACCTTATGAACTCGACCAAGCCATGACCCCTTAATCACCTGATCACCTTCTGAAATGGATTGAATCTTTCTGAGTCTCTTGGAGTTCACATTTTTATAGACTTTCCCCTAAACACTTTCCAAATCCACAAACATGTCAACTCCAATGACCCTCCCCATCTGTCCAGATGGATCTGCCAAGGAACAGACAACATCTCCATGGAAAAAGGCTCTCTCAAATGAGAGGAAACCATCGATCTTCTCCATGCTTTCCTCTAAACTTGATAGTATGCTCTGTGAGCTTGGCCTCCATAGAGAAAATTTATGTCCTCTTGATACTCACTGTTGCTGTCACTGAAAGTCTCCCAGTCTGAATCACTAATGAGTTCATCCATGAATTATATGCATGTCATAATAGTTTCATGCCAACATCAACTAAAGCACAACAACATAACATGATAATATTTTAAGAAAGAAATCCCAGTGTAAGTGTAAGCTTTAATCACAAGCTTTAGTACCATAAATTTCTGACTGAGTCTTGTTGTCACAGATGGTTAGTCAAGTTCAAGTATCTCCAAAAAATGATCTTATACCACTAATGAACCTGGAGATTTGATGCCAAAGGAGATATGCCCTTATATATAGGATAATAGGAGTCAACAAATGACTCCGAAATGCCAAAGGAGATTTGCCCAATTTGGACTGAATATTTTCACAGAAAAAAACTCCTGAGAGAGATTTCCAGAAGCAGAAACTCATAGACTTATAGCTATCAGACTTTTTTTTTTTGGTTTCACTGCTATGTTTCCTCCCTCTTTTTTAGTAGTGGTTTCCTGGAATGAAAATTTCTAGCTATTGGAGGAAACAAACCAATGATAAAAAAAAGCCAAAGGTGATTTTCTCTAATAAAAGGGTGAAGTTCCTAGAAGAATCACTTATAAAAGTTACTTTCATATATTATTACTGAACTGAATCCAACCAAAAGAAATTTTATGCCAAAGGAGATTTGCCCTATTCAGTTAATCTTCAAACATGAATAATTGCCATAAAGGCAAGAGAAATTCTTGTTCCAGGGTCAGAAGGTATATTGCCAAAGAAGATTTGCCTCCACAACAAAGCCAAGCACACATCAGTTGTATTTGTTACCAAAAATTTACATTGGAATTAACAATTTAATAGAATATTTTCTGCTCCTAATTGATGTCACAGTTGGAGAGGGAAATACCAGATGATACAATCACCATTGGCAAAACTACAAAAGGCTTATAATCTTTTACCAAATCAACTCTTTTGATCCTGCAACATGATGACTACTGATTACTTTCTCTAACATTTGGTGTGGAGTGTGGCTTCTTCCATGTGCCTGAGGAACATGCTTTTGTCATAGTTGAGAATGATTCATCCAGAGCATTCTGCATTAAACATTTAAGTATATTTGGCTTGTAGTTCAATATTTGGAAGAACAGTTCCATACATAACCATTTAAATATATCTAGCTTGACACATCTATCCGACTTTTGTACACATTCATAGTAGTATATATGTCAATGCATTTTTTTTCTGTCTATTTGTCAATGCAGTATAAGTTGAGGTAGAACAAAATAGTCATTCACTCAACCCCTGCAATGACATCCACTCTGGATCTATTAAAAAAAAGGAGTCAATCACATACTCTTTGTCATTCATAATTAGATTTTCAGACACAAATTATAGAAACTTTAAGAAAAATTTGTTCTTCACCTATAAACAAATTAAGAGTTAATAAAGAAAAAAGACTTAAAGAAAAGATTCACTTATTTTCAACCAAAAACTAAAGTTGTTTCATACTTAGTATAAATCATATATATAAATCACTTTATCTTAAGGACAGAGTTGAAACCATACTAAAAAGCAATAAATATAGTGATCAACCTGTCAACACGATCCCTATTGTCTTTTTCTCAGTGTTTGCTGTTAGAGCTGGTCCCATCTCGAGTATAAACCTTCTTACATCCAATACATGCATTGTAGCATCAGTCATTACTTCCCACATTCAAGACTACACAAGTGTTGATGCTGCATCATAATTTGAGGATCTTCCTCCATTGCTATTGCAGCAGGGCTTTTCTTCTTCATCATCAATTCTTGCTCACTACTGTTATAGGACATCTTGCTATTAGTCATTTCCTTTGTTCTTGCCCTTGCTTTTTCCGTTGATTTCTTCATCTTTGCCCTTGATTCTTCCTCCTTCTGCTCCCTTCTTATCCTTGAATCAACAACCCCTTCTTCATGAGTACCTATACAATACCAATTCATAAATTAAATGAAATTTTTTTTAGCATATATATATATATATGTTATAATATACATACCATCAATATCAGTGATGAGTTGTTGTTGGTTGATGACTGAATCAACTTTATCATCTTCACCCTCATCAGAAGAGGAAGAAAAGAAGTTGTTATTGTTATTGGCAACACCACCACCATTGTTATTACCACTGCTACTTTGTTGCTTGCTTCTAGCTAACTCCTTAATTGCTCTTTTTGACTTTGTTAAGAGCCACTCAAGAGTATTTCTGGCTTTATCAAACCCTAACATGTCTTAAAGATCAAAGAAGACAACCCCAACTTGAAAACCAGAAACACACATTGGTGCCTTCAAAGGGAATAAATCACATAATTTAATAATTTTTCAAACAAATCCAACAATAACTACTACAGAGAACACTAAAATCACAATCAAAATAACTTACATAGGCATGGATTTGTTGTTTTGCAGTTTCAGCTTCCTTAACCAAAGACATGGTCACAAGACCAAGGCATTTGCTTCTTTCAATCATCTTATCATAAATCACCTGCCAAAAAGCAAACAATTTTACTCATAATACCCAACAAAAAAGAGAAATAACATACTTTGTTTGCAATATAATTTGTTAAACCTAGAATAATTACTAAAAAAAAATTTCTATGAAAACGAACATGGAAATCCGAAAACCAACCTTCCACCAAGAGGGTACCAACAGTTTCAAAAAGCTCGGCGAGTTGGGCGCTGTCAATTGAGAAAGGAAGCATTCCAACGAAGAGTTTAAGGTCAGGGGAGAAGGTGTGGTGGCTTCAGCCTCCATCTTCGCCTTCTTCCAAGATCTGCGCCACAACCTTTGTCTCCTCATCGGCGAACACAACATCGACAACAGCAAGCAGGCTAATCGTAACTGGGAATCCCCAAAGACGAAGAGAGATAAGATTAGAGAAGGAGAAAAAAATAAACACCCATCGCTGACCGAAGCAAAACCACTTACCGTTGCGGTTGTTCTTTGTCGTTGCCGCTGCATCAACAACCACCGGCAACTCTGACTTAGTGTTCTTCATCTCTTTGCTTGACAGAAACAATTTCAAAGCATCTACCACCAGCTTCTCTTCCCATCGCAAGATGCTATCGCAACCGTAGCATCATCGATCACCGCGATCTGCTTCAATCACCGGTGATTGAAGAAGAAAAAAGAAAAAAGAAAGTAGATTGAATTGAAATGAGTTGATGAAGAAAGAAAAAAGAAAACCGTAGCTTCTCTTCCTCCGTTATGCTGCTTTGTTCAATGCATTTCAAAGCTCATGAAGATTGAAGAAGAAAAAAGAAAGTAGATTGGAATAAGTTGATTTTGTAAACAAAAATTTTAAATATGTGGTTGCAAACAAAAATTTGGTGCGAGAGAGAAGGAAAGAGAAATAAGAGAGGGTCAGAGAGTCTTTTATTTGACATAAAGTAATGACCATTTCAATTTGAGCGGGAATATTTTTCTTTTGAATTTTGAAATTAATATCTGTTCAAGAGTCTTTACCTGCTGGACAAAGAAATGTTTTCAAAATTGATAGGACACATGTCGAACTGTGAAGCTGTTTTATGTTATGTTTAATATAGTAACAGAAGTAACAGATAGATGATACATGTGCATTCAAAATATATTATTATTATTCTTATTTGTTCATTGATGCAATTCAAGGTGACTTATGACTCTCTTCACGTTTTCTGGTTTTCCTGTTAACTCTTTGCTAGAGCTTTCATAAAAGAGAAAGATGGTAATACTTGTGGATATGTGTTATTATTATGGATGTAAGGTTTCTGAAACCTCAAGTTACAAGAAGAAAGGATAAAGGTTGTGAGTTGTGACAAGTTGGTTCATTGATAATATTATTAAAGCATGCCATTTTTTCCTTTTCAATTTAAAATGAAGATGCCAATCTCTGCCATTCCTAGAGCTGGTATATGGGTCCGTGGGTCAACTATTTTAATTCAAAATTCTAATCTTTTAAATTTGTAATTTTAACAACCTTTTTCATTCGCACCATTTAACTCTGTGAGTTAAATGAGTTGAATTCGCAATATAATATTAAAAAAATATATTTACACATGTTAAAATTATTATCAATTCATTTACTCTTATAATTTGTTATTACTTTTCTATATTAATATTAAAATTATAATTTATGAATTATATTTGTATATATTTTTTAATGTATACAAATATAATTCAAATGTAAGGTTCGCTTGGAACTAAAATTTATTATAGAGTTTAATCATCCAAATCTTCATTTGGTTCTCTTTTAATCTTCTCCAAGAATTCGGCTCATTCTACTTTTCTTGGGGGAGTCTGTATTATGATTTGTGTAGACTTTTTAAAGACTTGGAGCTTTAAGGATCAAGTTAAACTAAGTGCTCCTTCCCGATGGTTGGAGGCTTGCTTAGGCTTGCTTATATTAATTGATGGAGAGTAACTCGATGCCTTAGGATTCCAAGGGTGTTCTTCAGAGTCAGAAAGAGCAAATGGAAATGACCATTCTGAAAGCAGATCAGGTTCCTCTTCCCGCTGAAATAATTAGTGAAAATTCTCAACCAAAAAGGAATTAAAGCATGAGAAGAGTAAGGAATTACAAACAAACCTTCCTTTTAATTGGTTGCCATGGTTATTCTAGTGCCTTTCATCACTTTTTTTGCCATGTGGAGTCCCTTACCCATTGAAGGAAACAAGAAGAAGAGTCCCTGCGCGGGGACGAAGAGAAGAGAGAGAAGATGAGTCCTCACTAGGAGGGACTCAAAAAGTAACATAATATGTATTAAAAAAATAAATAAATGAAATAAAAATATTAAAAAAGAATAATAATATTATAAATTAATTAACATTTGCATTATATATTATATATTATTGTTGTTATTTATAAAATTAGTAATTTTTTGTATATTAATTTTTTTATAATACTAAGTTATTTTTAAAATTTATAAATTTTAATAATATAATTATTTAAAAAAAAACTATAAAAATAACTATAATTCTACATTAATTTATTTTTATTTTATGGATTTGATAATTTTTTTTATATTATTAATTTATAATAGCAAATTTTTTAATTGATAAATTTGAAAAATATTATTATGAAAAATACATTTAACAATTATTAATTTATTTTTATTTTAATTAATTAGATAAGTAGGGTCACAATGGGGATCAATGTGAATTCTTTGCATTGGAAAAGTAAGGGAAGGTTTGAGTTCTCATTTACTATTTATGATGCAAAAGCTTATGTGGAGTTACTTTAAGCTGATGTAAAATTACTTTTTATGACAGGTGGGTCATGAATATACATTGGGAGAGGAAATTAGGGTTGTTGAGAAGACGGTCCTTTTTTTTTTTTTTGTCATGGAAGACGGTCCTTTTGAATAAGTTTATCCATCTTACACGGACATTTTTTTTTTAAATAGGCCCATTAATACTTTTTTAGAGTAAAATCCATATTTTTCCGCAAATATTTGTTATAAAATTTAAAATTAATTCTACGGGATTTGAGCCACAAGCAGGGTCCTTGGTGGCAACCTCCTGTTCAGTTACAATCCATGGTTTCTTTGTTGCGCTATTGCTACTCTCATAGTCTCATTCCCACGAAACCAAATAATTAATTAATTTCCATTGCTTATTGATTATTATTTTGCCCCCAAAATGGAGAAATTCACGCTCAGAGCACACACCTCAAGCTTCTTCCTTCCACTTCCACACCCACCAAACTCAATCACAACCTCTCATCATCTTCTGCGCTTCAAATTCTACTCATCACCTTCAACCCCCACTCTCAGCCTCAGGCCCAGAGTCTCTACGTCCAAGGTTCTCAGTGGCCTTCGAGTTGACAAAGTTGGAACACGACCACAACTGGAACATGAACAGGAATCTCCTCCTGTTTCGCCTCCCGAAGATGGAAATTGGCCACCTTGGAAGAATATTCCTCAGAGATACAAGCTCATCGGCACCACTTCCCTCGCCTTTGTTATCTGTAACATGGATAAGGTTCTTACTTAACTCTTACCACTTGATCATACTTCATATTGAATAGGTGTTGTTGTTTCCCTTTATTTTCTTATCAAGGTGCCGGATTTTGTAATTGCTTGCATGAACTTGCCGTACTTAGTAATCTTTAACCAAAAGAAAGTGTTCTATGAGTTGCATTCATGATAAGCATTTGTTTCTTGGAGTGGGCAGGTGAACTTGAGCATTGCCATAATTCCAATGTCGCATCAATTTGGGTGGAACTCATCCATGGCTGGCTTGGTTCAGTCCTCATTCTTCTGGGGTTACGCATTGAGTCAATTGCCGGGGGGTTGGCTAGCCAAGATATTTGGTGGCAGGTTAGTTACCAGAGGCAACATCAATTTTGAGGATACTTTTATTTGATGCATGATCAAACCGAGATATCTAAAATGTTCTTTGTATCCTATTTAACTGCTTTTTATGAGAATCGGCTAAGTAAATCGAATGTTGAAGCTTTATAGAGATGGATAATGATCGGACAATTATCTCAATTACAGTTGACACTAAAAGTTTTAGTTTGGATTTTGGGCTTATGAAGTTACCTTGTTATCTTTACAGAAAAGTTCTTGAGGTTGGAGTACTGGTATGGTCAGTGGCTACAGCTTTTGTTCCTCTCGTTAGTGGATATATGCCTGGCTTACTATTGTCAAGGATTTTGGTCAGTAATTGTCTTTGCTTTTTCCTGTACCTTGTACTTGCCTGCCTAACACATACTTTATGGATATATGATCCATGTAGTGGACTCCACTTAGTGGGACAAAGCTTAGTTGTTGTTGCTGCAATAATCTAATTCCTTACTTTGCAGATTTAATGTCAATTTATGTGCATAAATCTTTGATTTGTCTCACATAGTTTCAGGGCTTTGTTGTATTTATCCTTACACTGAATTTTCTGTCTGCCGTAATTTAAGTGTTTTTTAGGGTGCATGTGTACTAACTTCTACTTTTATTGCATCCTGGTTTGCATTCATCACTCTTACCAACTGTCTTAAGCACTTCCTTTCCATTGTATGTCCAGGTTGGGATTGGTGAAGGTGTTTCACCATCTGCTGCTACTGATCTTATTGCCAGGCATGTAAATATCTAGATGTTAAATTAAATTTGGTTCAAATAAATATTTTCTGTTGATATGTATTTTTCTTTTATGTTTTGATTTTTATTTATTTATTATTGATCTTCTGATGACTTTTAGAGTGATCATGTATTCATGTGGATTTTCGCCCCCTTTTTTTCCGGCTGAAATTATTTAATATATTTAGGTTCTTAGCTAGAAGAAATTTTGATTGAAATTCTAATTCTGTTGTTGAAGATAATAATTCAAACTTAAATAAAGATGCGGAACATTAAGAACAATTGTTTGGAACAGCTGTCAAAATCCAACTTCTAAGTAAAATAGATGGCTATTGCCTTAGCCAACTATTTATTTGGTTAAACTTAAGCCTTGTATCTGCATTTGTTTCTAAATCTTGCTCTTTTGAATGGAAGCCAAAGTAATGGTTTTAACAAGAATGATGCCTTTTTTCCCTCCCTTTTTTGATATAGACAAAAACACACTCTATAGTCTATATACATCTGTTCTGCCAATTACTATTTTCCACTTGTTTGATTGGTATGGTTCATCGCCGTTTGCAGGTCAATACCATTGGAAGAGCGCTCACGTGCAGTGGCTTTTGTGTTTGGTGGCTTGAGTGTTGGAAGTGTTATGGGGTATGCATCTTATATCCTGTTGTTGGATATAGATAAGAACATGAATATCTCAGGATTCTGATGTTTTCTGTTTTATTTCATTCTCTACCTTCAATTTTGACTTTGCACAATCTGTCAGGCTTCTTTTGGCTCCACCTCTTATCCAAAGTCTTGGCTGGGAATCAGTGTTCTATTTATTTGGTTTTTTTGGGGTTGCATGGTAAGTAGAAATAACTAAATCTTGTACAGGTTTCCACATGTCTATTAGTTCAAAGTAGTCAAGTTCTTCCAATGAGTTTCTTGAGCTGGATATTTAATTAAAATAATGCTTGTTTTTTGACTTGAAATTTGAAGGTTTTTGGGGTTTCAAGTTCTTGAAGCAGGTGAGGCGCAGCTAAATGCTGGATCTCTATCACGTGAGTACTCTTGGTTTTTTGTTTTTATTTCTTTCATGTGATACCTTTTGTTGCTTTTACCCCCTTTCTTTTTTGACTGATTATTTTGAGCCTTATGGTTTAATTGGTTATTGCCAATTCTTTTGCCTTAAATTGTCTCACAGGCGTCCAAGGTACCAGGACTGAATCATGGAAAAGCTCTCTAAAGGAATTGAATAGCTCTTTGAAGGTATGTTCAATACTTGATGACGATTTCAGATCTTCTGATTTGTCTTCTTGAAGGGCGGATTGACTTGCCAGTTCTACTTTGACTGGGATTATGGTATTCTAATATCTTATTTTTTGAGAACAAATTGCTAGATCTCATTTTATTTTGCATCATGTTACCCTTCTAGCATCTTCTTTTACTTTCTCTTAAAAATATCTCTTTTCTAACTACAGAAACTGCAGCATTGGGTTAGACCTTATTTTTGAGTGAAATATGATAGGAATTTGCATCCAGTATAACAGGCCCTAATTGTAACTGCTGAGGATGTGTGTGGGAGAGAATGTGACAGTGACATACGAGTTGTGATGTGTGTGTGCTGTAATCTAGTTCTGGAATGGAACTCTGTTTCATGTCTTGTTTTTCAAATGCAGGAAGTGCCTTGGAAGTCTTTTTTCCAAAGTCATGCTGTATGGGCAATGATATATGCTCACTTCTGCGGTAGCTGGGGTCACTATACCTGTCTATCATGGCTCCCCACATATTTTAGGTACCCTTTGAGAATCTAATTCTCCACTTGTTTAGACTTCTTGCTTTCCTTCATTGCAATCCCCGATGAGGGAATTGGTTAACACTTCGACAATTTTGTTCTTTCATATTCTGTGTTTTTTTACACATTGTTTATTGCTGACCAGAGATAGATAATCACTTACAACCATTTGGCCATCTTTTACTTTTAGGATTATTTACAGGTTTAACCCAATGGATAATCTAATTCTTCCATCTATTTGCTATGCAGTGAGGAGCTGGACTTAAATCTGACAGAGGCAGCATGGGTAAGACTGGCTTTTCTATTTCTCCTTTTCGACTTTTGCTAACCCAGATATTCATGCCTCAAAGAAGAAAAGCTAGCTGTTCATTCTTCACGTCTGACTTCGACAGATAGGATTTACAACAAGCTTTTTTCAAAGATAATATAAATTTCAAAATGTATTAACCTTTGTTCATGACAAATTGCATTCTTTTTTCATGGTACTTTTTAATAGTTTATTTTTAATTTGCTATCAATATTATTAAGAATCATTTTACACTCCGTAAATATGAAATTGGCACATCACTGTAGCAATTTAGCTTTGTTATGTTCATCAAAACTTTAGGTAGTTATGTAAACAGAAAATATGCATTGCATATATAAATTTGTTGAAACATGATGAAACGAAAGCAGCTTCTTATTTTTTGTTGTCATTGTCTTTAATTACTTTTTAATTGCTCTCTTGTTTAAAATGCTACTTTAGTATTCTTTTGAGAGGAAAGAGGTTCAAATCACTACATATTAATGATTGCAAGTTCTTAATCATTTCAGGTGTCTATTCTTCCACCATTGGCTTCTGTATTTGTGACTAATATTGCTGCACAATTTGCTGACAACTTGATTTCAAGAGGAGTTGAAACCACTACGGTAAGAGAGTCATTGAAACACCATTGATTCAATTTTTAGTTTTGGATCAAAATTGGCTAGGCACAACACATCGTATAGTCACAACTTCACCTTGTGGGACATGTTCATACACTGCATGAGTTGGCAACACAACAATAAATTATTTTAGCAGCATAATTGCCTTGATCTCATATTCTTGATTTCTTTGCTGCCTGGATTTCTTTAAAAAATAAATAGGTTCGAAAGATCTGCCAATCAATTGCATTTTTGTCCCCTGCAATCTGCATGACTCTTTCCTCGCTGGATCTAGGATTACCTCCTTGGGAGATTGTGAGCATTCTCACGGGTGGTTTAGCCCTCTCAAGTTTTGCCCTGTCAGGTATTAAATACTATGTCTGATTTTTTTTTTTCTTTTTGTAAATATATATTTCAGTCATGTACTTTTCTTTGCCTTAACTATCTTCATATTTATGTACTTACGCAGGACTTTATTGTACCCATCAAGATATGTCACCAGAATATGCAAGTATACTTTTGGTAGGTTGTCTTACACTTAAAACTCTCATAAAACTCAATTTAAGGTTAATGCCATTAAATTTTCATCCTCTAGCTTCTGCATATATGTCAGTATTTTTGAGTCCTTGAAATATATTTAGCTTTAGGAGAAAATTTCTCAAAGAAGGAACTTGGAAGAATGATTTTCCCCATCAAATTAGAAGAGGGGCACAAAGTATCTCTGTATCATTGAAACTCCAATCCTAATTTTCCCAAAGAAAATTACTATTTCCTTAAGTCATAATGAGAGTGCATCCTTTATATGTATCCTTCATATGATTTTCTCTAAAGTGTTTGACTTTTTTTTAATTATTATTATGTGTAATCCTCAGGGTATAACTAATACTGTTGGGGCAATACCTGGAATTGTGGGCGTATCACTCACGGGTTATCTTCTCGATTCAACTCATTCATGGAGTGTAAGTTGCTATTAATATTGGTTGTTTTGTCATTGTATGATGTGTATATCATTCCATATTTTAATTTATATTTCATATCTAAACCATGTAGATATCACTATTTGCACCATCAATCTTCTTCTATTTGACCGGCACCATCATATGGTTGGCGTTCGCCAGCAGTA